>JAFBJR010000193.1:2855638-2925286 GCA_016785285.1 Brachirus orientalis
ATAAAATAAAAAAGAAAAAAAATTAAAGACTAAATAAACTTGACTGAATATCCATCTTTTTTCTTTAATATAATAGGTGGTTACAAATTGCCCTCATACATGCAGTGTGTATAGGGTGTGTTTGGATAAGAAGATACACATACTGTATATTTAAAGTAAAATAAAATGTAATCTCTTCCGTTGTATGCTTCAGCATTTGAAGCTGGGACATATTTTTTTTTCTCATTATTTTTACCTTTCTATTCCCACAGCAGCTAATGTGTCCATCTTGCTGCTGGTCTGCCACAGCACTGCCTACTCATTTATTATAAGTGAGCATTAGATAAATGCATGTGCTGTATCTGAAAGAGGCAGGAGGAGGTTGTCCATGCTGCGTTTTAATAATACCAAGTCCCTGGTGTGTAGATGGAGGAGGTAAGAAAAGGTGTAAAGACTTCCCAAACACACCTCCTCCCCCTCACCATACACACACACACACGCACACACACACACACTGGTTTCCATGACTTCAGAGGACATTGCATTGATTTATATTCATTTACCTGGATGTAGTAATTTATGTTATAGGGACATTTAGGGATATAGGGTTATATATAGGGTGTTATAGGGATTTTTGTTCCCATAATGTGAGTGTGGAAACAGATTTAGGTCCCCACAACATAAGGAATACGAGTCTCTCTCTCTCTCACACACACACATATTCTTGTGCAGAAATTTAGTGAGGACACTCAAAGACATAATGGATCCCCAAGCCCATTACCCTAAACTGAACCATCAAAACTAAATACCTAACCATAACCCTAAATTTAATCTTAATCCATATTTAATCCTAATTATACAACCAAGTGTAAGTCCTCAAAAAACCCTTTAAATTTATGATGACTAGCAAAAAATGCCTCACAATTTCAAAATGTGCTCACAAAGTTTGTTTTAGTCAAAATGTCCTCACAGACTACATCGGGCGTGGAAACAAACACACACAGAAGTGAGATCTGACGATAACATGTACAGCACATGCAACAGTAAGAACTATGCATTTATTGTTTGCATTCAGAAAGTGTTGGAAGAAAACAAAAAAGACAGATGCTCCTTGTTTTGTATCTCAAATAACAGAGAATATGATGTTGTGGGCCAAGAAATCAATTTTATCTCTCAAGTGTTCTTGTTGCTAAATTTAATTAAGACACTCATTGGGGACCAAACACTTGTTGAGTGCTAATTTTTCAGCAGCGACAGAATTCCTAGCTGTTAAGGTGGACATTCAAAGAGAACATCAGTCACATTAGGGAGATTCACAGTCCCATCGGTAGTTCCTGTGGCTAAGGTTGGGGGGAAGATTAAGATTTGATTAGAGTATAAATAAACAGGGTTTTATGTTCATGAACCTTAACTGATTTATGTTTTTAAGGATAATTATATCATTCATTCAAAATTACAGTAGTTGTATGCTTCAGCCTCATGCTCATATAATTGTACACTATTTTAACATACATGTAACACGGCAATCATTCTTGATCTGTGCATGAAAACAACCTGAATGCTTACACAGGTACTTAGAAAGGGAAGTAGAAATGTTGTGTATCAAATAAAGATAAATGAGAACAGGTAATATGGAAACAAGATTCATAGAATAAATTATGACGTATAGAAATGACATGATTAAAATGTCACTCCAGTCTCCAAATTTGACTGCACTGAAAAATGAATGGCGGATGAGAGATATTTGTGGACTGTTGAGGAAACAACTTTAGTGCCAGAAGCAATATTAATACAATAATAAATGGGAGGAAGGAACAAGATACTTTTTCATCACAAACACCACCTACTGCTTACCTCTGTGACCGAAACACCCAATATTGTCTTCACAGCAGAGGATGGAAACACATAAATGTGTATTTTCCTTTGGTTTTCATACATTTTAATCAAAGCCTACTTGTTGCTGACAGTAAAGATATTTAATTTTCAAAAGGCCCAGAACAGGTTTAAGAGGCCACTATGACAATGAACTTGACCTTTGGCCACCCAAATACAAATAGTTAATCTGAGAGTGTAAGTGAACATTTGTGGCATATTTGACAACACAGGCTCATCAGTATTCATCAGTTCATAACTGACTGTTCCCTCAAGCTGTTCTTTACATATTTTGTTTAAGAATAGGACAGACTGTCTACCCAAAAACATCATACATTAAAATTTTAAATGACGCTGTTGTCACTATGAGTGGGTGTTGTACTCCAAGAAAGGATTTTTGGCAGAAAATAAAAACATGAGCTTTTTCAGACTGAGTATTTATGACGGGTTAAATGTATAATACAGCTGCAATTATGTTTCCTACCAAAGTAATTTACTGTTTAAAGAAATGTAATTTTTTTCTCGAGGCTGGGTGGATAATTTGTGCCTTGTTGGTTGTACGTACGTACATAAATTAAGGCTAAATGCATCAGTGAGATACAATTATGCATGTGATTATATGAGTAAGTGAAGCAAGAAGGCAACTGAATTAACAACAATGATGGAAATTCACAGAGAAAAACCAGAGGAGCCGGTTAAAGCTTCAGTTTATTTGTCACAACAATGGAAACCCTGGGTCCTCATTTGCCAGAGAGTCAGTGTAAATACAGTATATTACTTTTTTTTTTTTTGGCAAATCAGTTTGTTCATGTCCTGCTGTTACTGTGTGTCTGTGGTTGTTTTTCTAATTCAGGAGCCAAAGATGATCTAAAGTGAAAAACAACACCAAAAACAACAACAAAATCTCAATTCTGTCAGTGTTACTTTAATTAAAAAACAAAAACAAAACAAAACAAAAAAAAAAACAAATTGACAAATTGAATAAGAACATTTAATTTAATTCATTTTAAATATAAAAACAACATGATTTGGGGCTTTTGTCTCTTCGTGTCCCTTGTTTGGATTACACAGTGGTATCTAGATCAGTGTACATGAAGCTACAGAGTTTTCCTGTCTGTTTTCATCAGCAGTGTCGAGATGACAGGCACCAGCAAATTTGGCAGGCTGAATCACCCAGAAGCTGAAGAGGGGGCTGGTTGCAAGGTTAATTGGCAATGGGAATAATTGGCCACTGGGCTCAATTTGTCTGATGGGAGGAATTGGAAAGCAATCTTACTGTCTGTTTGGAAGCTTTCCATGTAATTCCTCAACTGAGGCATCTTTATCTGATGCTCTGAGTCCTCCTTTCTGATCACACCCTTTATGATTTGTTTCGCTGGCGCTGTTTATCTGACGCAAATCTGTAAACAACCAGGAAAGTCACATTTTCAAATCAATAAATACAGAAAAAAATGTAAAAATTTATCCTGCCTTTCTCTGTGCACACAGTAAAATGAAAATAAAACATTGTTTCATGCTTTCAGTGACCCAGCCTAGTAAAAATGTGAAAAGTTTGCACATAATGGATTATTAATGATAATTTAGATATTCAAATTTGTAAATAATTATAAGTACACCATTACAATGCAATTTTGAGTATATCTCTGGTATATTTTTGTGGGATTTTTTTGCTGGTACATGTTATAATAAACATCTCCAGATTAATTTTACACAGGAAAATAAAAATGCAGGAACACTCTGGCCCATGAATGTGTGTGTTCAATATATTCTTTCTGACGGGTTGTGTTTGCAGCTCTTCTTACATTTGATGCTTGCTAAGCACAGCCTTGTCTCGAGGGCAAGATTTGTCTGCCTTTCTGTTCATGGCTAGTCGTATCAGCAAGGGGTGGGGTTGAAGGGAATCAACAGAGTCAGCATCTGAAATTGATTTTTCCCCTCTGACGACATGTAAATGAACTTTCTAATGATTTTTACATCTAAGGCGATAGTGCTAATTTAATGACATTTAGGTCTGCATGGTTTTTATATGCGTCAACTCAGACAGCCTAAATGACACGTGCCAGATAACATGAGATAAATGCAGCATGTTGGTTCACTCACTTACTCACTCACCTTCTACTGCTTTACCTTCTACATGAGGGTCGCGGGGGGCACTGGTGCCTAATCCCAGCTGACACAAGGTGAAAGGCGGGGTACGCCCTGGACAGGCCGTCAGTCTATTGCAGGGCCACATAGAGACAAACAACCATCCACTCTCACACAGCTATGGGCAATTTAGAGTGTCCAATTGGCCTAATCCCCAAATCTGCATGTTTTTGGACTGTGGGAGGGAAACATGCAAACTCCATGCAGAAAGGCCCTTGTTCTGACTGGGCTCTGAACCCGGGTCTTCTTGCTCTAAAGGCGAGACACCAATCGTGTGGGCCAATTCAATTAAATTCAGTTCAATTTGTATAGTACCAAATTACAAAATGCATTATCTCAAGGTACTGTAAATAGTAAGGCCAAAACCTTTACAATATTATAGACAGAAAAGAAACCCAACAGTTCACACAATGATCCAGCACTAGACAGTGAGCGTGAGTGAGTGATGTATTTTGACAACACCTGGATGACAAATCCACACTTGGAGGATGCAGCCTTGACTGTTGGGAGACATCCGTTGATGTTCACCAGGCAGTGACATTTGTATGGTTGCCATCGGACGGGACAAAAGGCTTTATTTATAGTTCCAGTTATATCACCACCAGTTGACTTGGCATGCTTTTGATAGCACTGAACTGTGGGATTTTACATTTTCATGTGATGAGTATTCACATGATCATTATAAGCCTAAGTGGCTTGCACCCTACAGTCCAAAAAGATGGAGACTGGGGTTAGTGGATATTAGGGGAATTTACTGCATGGGGGTGTGAAAGGGTGTTTGTTTATTTATCTTCATGGCACGAGTAATGGATGGACTGAATAGAAGACTGCAACAAGTAATCAATTATCTTGTTAGTAACAGATAAACAGGCACTGTCAGTATTGATTTTAATGTGATCATATTCAGCTGTTCAGTAGAACAACCAATAGGAGAGCTCTCTCTTTGTGAATTGTACCATGATTGGTCAAAATCTCCAGTCTCTGACCAGATTTCCAATTTGAAGTGTATTCTCTAGATCATTTACACTATGCTACACCAGGTCAATACATTGGCTGATTCTGTGACTAAAACACTTTTGTCATGGGGGGCGATCACTTTTATAAGGGGTACATGAATAATTGGATACACATAAAGTCCCCTGTATATTTTCCACCTGTGACTCAACTTATAGTTATGCTAACATGACACATGGCACAAGTTTTTAATGCTGATATATAGATGGCTTTTGGTGCGAGAGTACAGAGAATACCACATATTTAGAGTGCAGGGAAGTCTTTTCATATGTAGGCATATTTCTGAGGCACTTACACTTTGGTGTTAATTTGCTCTTCCTCCTTTATGATGTAGATGACATACTATGAAAACAATTTACTTATTTGAGGTTAAGTTGAAGATGAAGGTTAAGTTGTTTTTTTAACCATGAGACTCCACGTCCTGTTTAGTGTAAGTGTTTGATTAGTTTTGGCAAATTAACTTCTGCATGGACCTCAGCAATAGAAGTCAAGACATGTACTTTTGCTGAGCAAGCCAGTTGAGGTTAAATATATATAAATATATATATTCTTAGGCAAGACTAAAAAACCTTTTCAGCATATTTTTGTGAAAGAAAACCATGGAAAATGTCTTTATTTCCAGACCATTTGAGCACGATCATTACATCATTTCAATTTCTCTCTACATTAACTTTGACTTGGTATATGAGGCTTTTGCTTAAAACGGAAATTCTCCTAATTGGTTCCAAATCTACTCCAGCCAAATATGACAGTTTCTCACTTACCATTGACAACTCAATCATAGCTCCCTCCCATAGGTCATGTCTGGTTGTCGTCCTCAACAGCACACTTTAATTTGAAAATCACATCAATGATATCACTCTGTCAGCCAATTTCTGCCGATATGCAATAACTGTCTCCACCCATCTCTTGTAGTGGTGTCGAAATCAGAAAAGACAGTTAAGCTGTGGAGGGGAATGTTTTGTTTTTGCTTTTTAATTGCAATAAGAAGTTTAACCAACCAGTATCAAGACATCTACCTGTTTTTTTTCCAAAATCTCTCTTCTTGCCACCATCATTCCAATAAATAACCCTCTGAAACCAATTTGTCTTTCCAAAGCATTCTGTTGTTTTGCCTTGTGGAAGCCCTATCAAACACTTTGCCCAATTCTGCCCAATTCTGCACTTTTAGTCAAGCATTACCAATATATGGATGTAATTCAGCCTCAAGTATATGGTAAGCTGGTTATGACTGTGAATCACACACAATATACTTATATTAACCAAAGCCATTTTGATAATTGCAACTCTTTGTAGTCACCTTTTCAAGCTCCTCTCTATTTTTCATTACCTTGTGTTACCTCAGTACTGAGCTTAGCAAAAAGGCACCCTCCTACTCTGCTCCTTTAACCTGGAATACACTATAGCAGGATGTAAAGCTTTATCCCACAAGTACATTTCAATCTTATTTTTAGAGCACTAAAAACAGACTCTTTGGAAACTTAATAATTAATTAAATGTCGTAATTAAATGTCGAATGCCATGGGTCTCAATGACCTGTATAAATAAAGGTAGAGAAGAAGACAACTGCCCCAGAACTCTGCTGTGTGAAGTATTACTGTCCATCATCCATGTCCTCCAATAAGTACGACATTCATTACAAGATCTTTCCTCCTACCTTCAAGACCTGTTATCACTGTATCTCTCTGTCTTCACTGACACATCCACTCAAACTCTTTATTTCTCCTCTTCTATGCTCCACATCACAACCTCTATCCACATTTCCTCTACCATGTTGAGGTAAAGTGGGTCTAGAGCTTTCAACTGTGAATTCCCCCTGTTTCAGGAACTCTCGCACCACCTTCAAATGTCATCCCAAACCCATCTATTTAAGACTGCTTATTCTCTGTGACAATGCCCAATTTTTGGATTTTTTGGATAATTGTACTCATACCTCAGGGTCACTTTGAGTGTCCTTAATGATAACAAAAAAAAAAAAAGGTATTATTTTGCACCACTCCAAATGCAATTGATTTACTGAACAATGAAAAAAAAACAACAACATTATGAATAGTTGAATGAACAAGTCAAACACAAGTGAACACTACAATCTGAGTTGAACTTGCATCCACTGACATTGTAGAACACCACACAGTTCAACTTGGTTCATTATTATACACTTATGGGATGTTCACCTCATTCTGACTTTCTGCGCAAACAATGGAAAATCAACCTCTCATCCAAGAGTGTTGCTAAACAATGCTTCCCTGATCATTAATGTGGCTAAGCCAGCAGATGAGCTCATTGGGTGTAATGCACCCATCACAGTAATCATTACTGACAGGACATGCAGCTGCTAATGATCTTCTCTTAATCACACTTAATCAGGTAATAATGATTTTGAGGTGAGAGATGAAGTGCTGGCTCTCAGTTTTGCCACAGAGAGGCCTTGTTTCACATGACTGGTTTGGTGATGGGAGGCACCTTCCACTCATGGGGTCAGTCATTCAGAGTGAGGAGGATGTGTGTGAATTAGAACCTATAAAGAGCATAAAGGGACATGGAAATGTACTATTCCTGTTCTGCCAGGAGAGTATAAAATCCTACTCTCACCTTTTCAACCTTTCAGGTTGTTCAATTAAATAAAAACACATACACAGCAGTGCTGTGTCACTATCACCATTACACCTTTCATAGTTAATAAATTCACTATAATGAAATTTACATGTTCACTCTCTACAACATGAGCTGTGAGCCAGTACAAACATAGAGTGATAGATTAATAGAAAGTTAATATACCTAAATTAAAAAAAAAAAGTTAACTTTCAGTAAACAAAAAGCAAAAGGAAGAACTTCACTACCTGATTAATGAAAATTCTTTCATTCAATTTTGATATGGCCAATATGGTCAAACCTGTTGCTATGGAAATATTGGAAAAATGGAAATGCCCCTAAATCGCAAACATTGCAAAAAGCCCTACGTTACCTCCTGATTCTCATAATTTTGACATTTCATTAATAATTCTTGACTATTTTCTTAGTTCTGCTCCGGAAACGAAATAATTACAGGCAAATGGATGAACATATTAATCATTATATCCCCTGCTGGGGGAATAAAAAGAATAATTGTACCATGCCTTCCAAAAATCACAGAAGCAGTTTGAGCTCTGCCAAATGCAAGACGTTTATAGTCAGTTTCAGGTTGTGGTTACACAAGAAAAATGAGAATAAAAAGCAGCACTCTGCACACAAAGACGTTCAGTGCTTAGTGTCAAAGTCAGGCTGTTCTCATGTCCGTCCATTCTCTAAGTCTGTTATTTCTGTTGAGGTTCATATGGATCTGGAGCCTATTCCAGGTTCCACTGAACGCCAGGCAAAATTCTTCTACCTCTTTTATTCTGATTCTGATTATGAGCAGACATATTTCTCTATGATTCCTCCAGGTATTAACTCCCACAGTCCGAACACTACGTGCCAGTAAAAGTTAAAACATTCATATTGCAGCTGTTAAGTCACTACAGCAACTTTTCATGTTCTAACTAAAGGTAGGAAAAACTTCTTTACCATCCCTAGTGAAATGTTTATTAATGATGGAACATTCACCCACATGTCTTTGACATCAGTGCCTTTATCTTTCCAGAACTTACAGTTACAACACAAAGTGAAATTATCAAACAAAAAATATTAATTGAAGAATTGATGACATTATTTCACCAACACTGAGTCAAAGGTTTGAACTTGAGCCAGGTCATGCAGATGACAGCAATCATCACTCATATACAAGGTTAACACACACACAATACTGTTACAAAACGGTAAAACTGATATTGTCTTGTTTGGCTTTTTTGTTTGTTTGTTTTGTTGTGTGCCAGCTGTGCCAGGCCATACCTGAAGCTGAAATTAACACTGATCATGTACTGAGCATATAAAATTCCAGATCTCCTTTCCACTTTGTGAATCAAGTGTGTTAAAGGCTCTCAGAATTTGCCCACTCTCTCTCTCTATCTCTGCCTGGCAGTGAACCGTGGCCTTTACTAATTGTAAACTCAATGAAGCATTCTTAAACAGATGCTGGTGGAACGGCTCCATTAGGCCTTACAGACGGCTGTCACCCACATATCAAAGCCATGAGGAGTCAAACTGTCATTATCACACAGCTCAAACCACATCCATCCACCCGCCAATTTAATTCTTATTAAATGCACATTATAAGTGGAGATGGATGGTCGTGGTTGAGTGGAGTTAGCACTTTGGAAAGACTTTTGGTAGGGCACACACTCACAGAGAGAGAGAGAGAGAGAGCACCCAGCAACTCACATTCTGGATTATGTTTTGTAGGGCACACATTTTCCTCAAACCAGATTGCATTATTATATACATTTCTGCAGCTTCAACAGCTTTTGATGCTCTTGGCAGAAATAATGCTTCATAGGTTTAGGGACATTGCATAACCTGTGGTGAGGTTTAAATATAAAACCTTGTAATGGTGAAGAAAAGATCATGTTTTTTCTTCCTTATAGTGTCAACATCCTCTCCATAAAAGTAAAGTTATAAGACACAATGTTGTAGCCACCACCAACCCCTTCACCTCCAGGGTAAAGATTTCACCCCAAATACCTGTGAACTATGCCAGTATTGTGTGGAATCTGATATCATGGGTCTGGAAGAAACATGTTCAATAAACAACATCATTTGAGAATGCAGTTGCATTAGTCAAGTGAGAAAAAGTGTTGTGAGACAATACCCAAAATGTCACCAATGATTAAAGCGTGGCATATTTGCCGCTGTGAGATAAGGTTGGAGTGGAAGTAATAATGTAATAAAAGGGGTTTCACGATGTATACGGGCCCTCTGTAGACAGTGACTGTGCAGGGGTGAAAACAAAGCTGCTGCAGTCCTTTGTTGCTTTGCCAACTTGAATCAGAGCAACTGCATATGACACAACAATCAGGGTTTGGGCTGTGTGGTGCCAAGGCTACTCCCAGACCACAGCCCTTTATTTCTATGAAGCTTAATTTATTTATTCTTTTTTTCTGTATGAATGAGGGATTAACTATTGCCTCCAAGTGAAGACGAGGAAGCTGCATTCCAAAGATAAATCTACTGTAGCTACTGTAGAATTTTTCCCCCCGAGGGGGAGATAAAAAGAGAGGGGGTGGGTGGCTGGGTTGGTAGAATGGTTTACAAAGGCAGAGAAGTAAATAAACACATTTCAACACATAGCTCTTCTTTAATTAGCAAGACCAAACAGAGGCAATTCTGCAAATTCTTGTGGTGGGGGGGGGGGGTGAGATTTTTTGTTGTTTATGTTTAAATGATTAATTGGTGCACTTTACAATGCAATTAGCATGCAATTATCATTTTCACATTCACCCATCTGAAGAAAACCAAACGAATATTTTTATAATCACCAAGAGATTCTACAAGCCCCCACCATTAGTATGTCTTCCTCCTTTCTCTTCACTCACACCACATGGCCCTGAGTGACCACCAAAAGGCCTTTAATGATCGGCAGTTTATTTCAAACAATCATGTTATTGTGACAAGTGTGTGGAGAGGCTCCCGCGTGTGTAACAACACGCCAGCTGCTCCTCTGGGACATTACCACAGACAACCATCCTTGAATATTCATCAGACACTGTTGCTGGCACACACACCCACATGATCATCATATAGCACAATGTTCCTCTGATCAAAGAGAACTCATTATCATCCTGTTGAGTTCTGCTGAAATAACCACACTGTTGAGGCTCTTGCAGTCTGGTTCTCTTTCTGCCTGTCTCAGCACACCATCATCTTTACTATAAGCAAGACGATTCCCTTCCTCACAGCAAATGTTGATTTGAGAGTCTGTTCTGTGAGAGGCTTTTGATTGCATTAACTATAAATGAGAAAGTGTGTCTGATTTATCTCTAGTGTACTGTTCCAAGTCTGCAGAGATGAAGATTTCTCTCTGACAATCAGCCTCTTGAAATGAGTACTGGAATCGTTCCTGAAGTTGTCCGATTTTATATGCATGGCTTGGCATTAATGCATATGTGATGACGGTCAATTTTTGAGAACTGAGAGTGCGATTTGACCTGGCTGATTCACTTTTGGTACTGCCTGAATTACAACCATAATCACACATCCGATTTGTCAATTGACCTCCTCCCTTGTCAGACAGAACCTGCACTAACTAATGATGACAATCAGAGAGAAAAGAAAGAAAAAGTTTTTTCTTAAATTGCTTCCTCTGTCATTAAAATAAGCAGAGGCAATAATTTCTTGCCTCATTAATTCCATATTCTGTAGACGTGATTCAAGTTTTAAAAAAAAGTACTGTTGTGAATTTGTCAAGTAACAAAGCTGAGCTTCATTGCTTTATGTTATGTCAAGGTTACTTAAGTCCCAGAAATCATGTGAGTAACTTATTTTCAGAATTTCTGTCAAGTGTACATAAAGGACATCTGTAGTCACATTGCAAAAGGTGAAGTCAAAATTACATATCTGTCAAGGGTAAGATGATATGTTGCAATAGGGTAATTTAAATGCATTTTTTACATTAAGTTTGACATATATTATGGTTCATACATTATGCTTGCATATAACTTTTATAGTTTGATAAAGGTCATTCGTACTTATTACTCTACTTTTCTCACTCCTGTAAATTGGGGTTGTGTCTTTGAACACCAGCTTGTAACATTAGAAATCATGAATATGTCTTTAGGACATATTGATTATGTTCAACTCTTTTGTTGAGTTTAAGTTTGTTAAATAGTGTGCACCTTGGCAGTAAGAGATACCTGGCAATGACCACTTCCTCCAATTTGGTTACATTTGGTTTTTGTTTATATCATTAATAAACTAGAGCCGTACCAGTGGATATTGCAGGGTTTAAATAAATAAATAAATAAGGCCAATCTTTGTGGTAGTCCAAGCAACCATCTTGACCTTCTGCTTCATCCAGGACAAAAAGTACCCAAAGAGTGACATCCTTTAATGTTCAAATGTCTTTTCCACATTGTCTGCTAAGGACACAAGTCTTTGAGTCAGCAGTTTGTTTTTACCACTCAGTTGCACTCATGGGCCTCTCATCTGCAGACACTCTGTACATCCATGTGACAGAATAGGCACTTTTAGCAAGGCCAAAACCTCTACAATATTACAGAAAAGAAAGAAACCCAACAGTTCACACAATGAGTAAGCACTGGGCATCAGTGGAAAGAAACAACTCTGTTTTAACAGGATGAAATCTCGGACAGAACCAGACTCAAAGATGTGTGGTCATCTGCCTTGATTGGTTTGGGGTGACAGGAAAATGGGAGAGAGGTGGGGGACAGAAAAGGGGGAGAGAAAAAAAAAATCAGCCTGTAAAAATCAGGGAGAGACAGAAGAAAGAGACCAGGAGCAGATATATAACAGTTGTATCAAGTTGAGAATCAGTTTATAGAACTATGATGTCAATTATACAAGCACCAGCAGAGATTATTGATAAGAAATTGTACTGATGAACTTTTAATCATAGCAGAATTTGAGGAATTCATCTGTTCTGTGTAACCTTCAGGGTCCTCCATGTTTTTGTAATGTTACCTCCATGATCAGTCTCTGCCTCTGCATCTGTACTGTGTTGAAGAAAACAAAGTTGCTTCAAAAAGAGGGAAAAATATGGCCATAAAAACTGATTTGCATCACACAAATGATATAATGAGCCTAAGCTGTTTTGCCATTGGTACATGAACTGCCAGAAACGAATTACAATGTTACAGCTTACTCATTCATACTTCACAATTTCTATAGTTGACACTTTTAGTCACAACTACAAGCAAATTACAGCCTATTTACCAGCATGTTTTTGGGTGCTGGGGGAAATGACACTGGTAGGATGCATATTCCCGTCTTGTCTACTGCAGCTTTAAAGGACTAGCAGCACAACAGGAACATGGAATTGTTTTATCTGTAGCCCTGCAGTTAATCCATAAGCATGTATTGATAATGCTCACAGCCCAAAGGACAATAAATATGAACCCATATCTTAGTTTACATTTACACTAATGAAATGTTAGTCATTACATGGCCCAGGTAGATAACCGTATTTCACTTTCAGAGACTTCGGTTGACAGTTTAAGTTTATTGCTGTGCACAATGCAGAGGATTAATGTATTATTAATGTGATACTTTGCTGCTTTTTGATGATGCCCTATGTGACGTCGATGTGATTAGAGAGGTATGAGGCCATGGAAAGCCCCAAGGGTCCAGACACTGTTGGTGGTTGATGTGATGGAGACATGCCGAGGATCTGAGAGATGATTATAACTCTGCTGGGCTCACCCCGGGCACTGATGTGAAGACTGGAGGTGAAAGGGGTGCAGGGAGATCAAGGTGCATCTGAAACAACAGCCGAAGCTGCAGGAGAAAAAAGAATGGATTTTAATTTTGAAAGTAACATGTTTGGTTAATTAAGACTGTGGTGAAAGGATACAAGACTAATATCGGCTGATTAGAACAGGTAAAGGTGTTGTGAAAGCGCTGCGAGCAAGCCTTCCTAATTTTCTAAAGTGGGAAAACAAACACAGTCCTTATGAGTAAAGTGCAAATCATTGTTCAGTGAATAGTGTTCAGCCACAGTGGTTATTATAACACAATGCAAATAAAAAGAACTTGTGTCCTAAGTTGTCTGTTGCCCTTTCAAAAGAAAACGTAAATTACGTAAAATGCATCTTTAGCCAGGTGTTCATGAAAAATTATGAGCAGCTGAAAGTAATGAAAGAGGAAAAAAAATCTAATGTTGTAAACCAGACACTAAGTCTCCTGAGGTGTCCACACAGCAAGTCGTCTTGCTGATTGCAACTTGTTGGCTTGATAACTAATTTAGTTGGTAATAAATCAGCTCCACCTGTCTGTACGTAAAGGTTACAAATAACTACAAGGACAGGAAAGACAGAAAGAGATTCAAAGTCAAAGTTCATGCACAGGCTCAGCAGTAAATAGCTTAAAAGCTTGGCATAAGAAACTAACAGATTTACAAATATCATAAGGTGCTGATGCTTTCATCATTTTCATAGGTTCTGCACATGTTTCTGTGCAGCAGTAAGGCCTAATCCAACATAAACAGCAATCTGGTGTTTAACATTACTGTAGGCTTTTTCAGATCCCCTTGACTGATCTTTTTTACGCATGAAACAGCAGACGCTTCTTTAAATTATTGAATATTTGCTTTAATTTAGTTTTATTTTCCCAGTCCAGTAAGCTAATGGTTTTCAGCATTCAGCCACAAGCAGAACCCACCAGGGGTGTTTCAAAGTAATTTGGTTCCACCTGAGGAGAGACACACACATGCTCGCTCAAATGCAGAATCAATATTAATCGACTATGAAGGAGGGTGGTGGGGGCATGTCAAGCAGATGTTGCTGCCTGGAGATGATATTTTAGGTCGGTTGAAGTGTTCGGACAATGCAGCCACGGTCACTGCCGGTGTTATTGATGATCTCGAGAGAGTCTTTGTCTCCATGTTTGTGTCTTACTTATTTTCTCACTCCCCCTGAGATCTTTGTCACTCTATCACTTAAAGACTTTTCTGTTTCTTTTTCTTCAGCCCTGTATCAATAACCTTAGGTGGACTGAACAAATGCAAGAATAAATAGCTCAGTTTTTAAGATTTTTCCTGGTTCATGTTAGGATCAAGAAGATAGAATATCCATCACATACCGTGATTATATTTTAACCATTTTCTGCTCTTTAAAGACTGTGTGGCGTGTTGATTGGGCATTTACCTGCAGTATGCAGTGACTTTTCCAGATTAATTTACTGTATCTGCACTGCTGTATTGCATACAATTTTACCCTCTTTACTTTGATTACGCTTTCACTCTGACAATAGTAATTTAATTTAAATATACAATCCATTTGATTAAAATCACATTTCATTTTAAAGTTGATAATGCTTTTAAATTTCTCAGTTAAATTTGTGAGTTCCCTTTTTTTCGAAGCCTCTCATCCTGATCTCAGACCAGCACACATATGGTCACAGTTTTTTGAATTTTAAATCCTTTGGTTTTTCAGTCCTCCTCCACCTCCAGTTTTGGAGTCAACCTCCACAAATTACTTTGTATAACAAACACGACTGACAAAAAGTGATAGCTTTTCATTAACTGAAACATCAGTAAACATCGCTTTTGGCATTTGTTCCCTTAAGAAACCAAGAGGGAAAAGTTTCCTTAAAGACAGGTATTTTGGGGACTTTTCTAAAGTAATCAGTGTTTTCTACAGGCAGAATATCACCATCTGACGGCAGCCCTAATAGTTTCCAATCCATCCAGCCAAAAAACACAAAAGTACTGTGTTTTGAGCACCAAGGGTGCACACCCTGATCTCTTACACTATTCTTGGAAAACAGTTGTGATCCTGTCCATTAATCTTTATTACACTGCAGCCACATTCATGACCCATCATTGTAGGAACTGATGTAGCACTAACAGTTTAGGTACTTGAGCAAAATGAATGAATTCATTAAATAGAAGCAACACTCTTGTTTTTTCTTGATTTTTATTTCACTACATTTAATTAAAAACGTGTTTAACATGTTTACACTCTCAGCATACACAGGACACATAAGGGCCTCAAGCTAACAAACCAACAGTTTTAAACTTAAAGTAACACAAAGTAGGGTTTTCTTTGTTTCTCTCTTTCTTTCTTTCTGTGGCATTGACCTGGAACCAGAAGTTCCATAGTGCCAATGCAGGCAGTGCAGACCTGCTCAGGCTTTGACAGAGTTGTAAGATGATATACAATAACAATAATCTTGCAGACAATATTTGAAGGTTGAACTCCTACAGTCACATTTAAAGTTGACAGTTGTAGGATTTATAAATGGCAGCTCTTTCATGCCCCTTTATGTTTTTATGTTGTACATCTGCTTCATTCTCATGACTGTGTCATCTCAGGAAATCTGTTTTTGATGTGATGATGAGCTCACAATCACAAACACATTTTATTTATTTTAGCTCCACCAATTTCACTAACCAACATGAGGCTACGACACAAACCATTAATGCACTGTTACATCCCATACGGGCTAAAAAGTCATCAGTGTTCATTATTCCATATGTGGAGACAGTTGCACAACACAGCCACATCACTGGATGATAGCTAATGCAGCAGATGGAACAGATGTGCATCACTCAGAGCTCTATCGTAATTTATTATTATAACAATGCAATCGGTGGATTCTGACATAATCAGTCTACCACGTCATCATCTAAACTCATCCCTTCCTCTGCTGTGCCCTTGTTGCTCGTTAAAGTGTTTTCTTTTGCTACATGTTTTCAGATATGTCCAAAATGTAGTAATAAAAATAATACATTTATTTATAACACACTTTACAATATCAAAATGTCAAAGTGCTACAGGTAAAGATAAGATAAGATAAAGTAAAGTAAAGATACGATGAGAAAGGATTAAAAACAGCAGCTTGGAAATTTTGAATGAAAATATCCATTCATCTGGGTACAGACATTTTTCTCTTGGCATTATATTTATTAAAACTGTTTGCACATTATATTATGATAGAATTATTAGTTGCTATAAGACTCATTTAACTATGTGGTTCTTTTGGCTTGAGCGACACAGTTTTTACAGAAAAAAAGCTCCAAAATAGTTAAATCTAGATTTATATTTCTGGTGTCTGCCTTATACATAGTAACAATGTATTCTTCCCATATACCATGTGGTTTCCTTTGACACTCCAACATTATCCTGTATTAATGTGTATATGTGGTGGAATGTAGATGTGTAATTGCCCTTCAGGAATTAATAAAGATCTGTGTCTGTATAAAATGCATTTATCTGTCTATTATATTTTTTCATGTAAAGGTGCTTATCATGACACAAAACAGCACTAGCTCTGGGGAAAAGTATCTCCTTCCTGCTACTTCGTCTTTATGACAGTCAACAAACAGTAATATATCTGGAAACAAAAGCAAAAATTGTCTGATTTTCCTCATTTTTTTTTTTTTTTTTGCATTGGCTTTAATGGGCAGACATCTGACGAGGAGCTTGGCAACAAAAGTTTTGGAAAATGTCCAGAGCAGCATTTGCAGACATTTGTGTTCTCGCATTCAGACCCTCTGGACAATTGCAGGAAAATGTCTGTACCTCAGTGCATACAAAGCAGCTTTTCTGTGTGTGTCTGTCAACACTGTTAGAAAAGTCTCCCAGTCACACAGTTGTGTTGGATAATGCCAACTGGATATTGGTCAACTGTAAAACCTCTGACAACAGTGCCAGCTGTCACCATAACAAATCACAGTTAGACCAGAACTTTTTTGAGGTACTGTCTTTCAACTTAATTCTCTTGTCGTATTTGTTTGTTGTTGTGCACAACAAGAATATGTCTGCATGAACGTATTCTTTAAAGTCACTTATATTAATTCAAAAGAGAAAAAAAAATTAGAGCATTTTTTTTTTGTCAAACATTTCCATGATCTTGTTTTACTGTTTAATGTGTAGGTGATTACAGCTGTCAATAGTGGAATCTGTGGATTGATGAGAATGATCCATTCAGAGGGCTCTCATTAGGGCCAGCATATACATATATAGTCAGGTGAGGTTAAAGTCCTGTCACTCAGCACGTCAGCCTCCATTACTTATTGAACAGAGAGAGGTTGGCGGGGGGTAAAAGCAATTAATGAAGCTATCTCTTCAGGATTAAACAGTGCACCTTACACAGGTCTCTCTGCAGACGCCTGTACCATAAATTGATCTACACCATATAATGCAGCATCCTCAAAACACTGCTCATGTTATCTCAGTGGAAGAATGCCTGGAGGATAAACAGCTTCTCTTGCCCTTCAGGTGAAGGATTATTTTTCTGCATTTCTTTCAAGATGCCACAGTCACCAAGTAACGATGAGCTGTAGCAAGACAGTCAGGACCTGGTTGGGTTGAAACTCACCAATATTGCTGCGATCACAGGGATGTATGAGTTAGGTGAAATGCATCCTTGTGTTCACGCTGTGGCTGTGAGATAAGACAAGGCGAATTTCATTTGTTTCACATCGTCGACAGCAACTAGCAAGTTTTATCCTTGCTATGGTTTGGCTATTGCTCATGTGTCAGAAGGTAATTCCACTTGGCACATCCAAGAACATCACTTTCATCACTTTAATTTATGTTTTGCTCCAGCACAAAACTCTTTCATGAATTGATTTGATATTAGTATCTGCACACAAAAGAAAAAGAAGTTTGATGAAACATATTTTTTTCCTCTCTCCCTTATTGTTCTTTTTGTCTTGTTTCCTGCTTTCCTTACTTTGTTCATATTCATTGTTTACACCAATTAGCAACTCACTGACAAATGTCACTCAAATTGTTGAATGATAATGATATACATATTTTTTTTTTACATTAAATAGGGTCATAGTTTGTCATATTTAATAAATGTGTGGATTTTGCTAACCAGCAGTCACATAGTTTTTTGTCTTTAATTTCTCTAAACTGTTAAAATATCTGTAAAGTAAAACATGTCATATTTCAAAATCATGTTCTCACAGAATTAGTATGTAAGTATGAATAAAATAAACAGTCATGTGTATGTTTCCAGAATGGGTAAAGGGAGCACGGGTCCTGCCATGTCTCGGTTGAAATGTAAATGATGTTGAATCCTATTTCAATGCAAATCAATACAATGCATTTTTCCTCAGTCTTGTACAGTTCTTTCCCTTAAAAGCCAGGACAAGATCTGATGTGACACCTGCAAGTAATCTCAACAACCCTGCACAGCAGATGTGTTAAGCATTTGATTTCCATCTATAATTACCTCCAGGCTGGCAGTTGCCAATCCACTGTGTATTGTAAATATAATCTTTCCCAGCACTTTGGGGGGATTCGCATTGCTGTCAGAGAGGCTTCGAGAGTGCTTCATGCACCTGTCTTTGAAAACTTGTCACAGAGCTCAGGAGCTGCAGTGTGCTCTCTGACAAGAAAGGAAATCACTTCACATTTGATTTAGAATTCATGAGCACATGCTTTATTTATTTATTTTGATCAGCGTGTCCTCTTTCATGCTGCTGTCATTTTCTATGTTGGAGATCCTCAAATTGCATCTTTTGTAAAGACATTATAGGTCTAGAGTCTCACCTGACACTTGGGGAGCCCCTGAGTGTTGCTGCTGAATCTCAGATGGAACTGCAATCTGGAGAAACATGTTTTCCCCCTCTATTGCAGGCATCTTTGTTGTTTTCGTCAAGGATGAAAAACTACCCCAACTGTGGTTAAATGTAGTGGGAATGGGAAATCATTGAAAGGCTGTAGTGTTCTTCAGCCCTGCCTCAATACAAAGAGAAACATCTCAACAAAATCTTGACAGAAAGCGATTATTCTGCAAAAAACATCAATTATATGTTTGGGAGATGGTGTAACTATCTCTATGGATGCCTGTGAGCAATTACATGCGTTGTTGATTGGATTTCTAAAGAGAAATACATTCCAGTGAGGAGTGCCGGAGCTGCCCGAGACAATTGAAGCAGACCCAATCTCTGTCTTTCACTTGAGAAGTGTGTTAAGCCCCAGTGATGTGATTGTAGAAGTGAATGCCACTGAGACATCGCAAGGATTACTTCATTTCACTCATCTTTGAGCCGACTCAGCAGGACCCAGGAAAAATCATAAACCTGAACCTCTCATTACTTCAGGCCAGTCTGACCTCTGGGCAAAATCTCTGTGGTGCACTGGGACCAGGAGTAAACCTGCTGCAAAGTGTGAGGACAGGTCTGAATTACAGCTGACGTACTGAGAAACAAACACACTTCTAACACTGGCACTCATGGTTTTGTTCCCCAGGATACATACCTGCAGAGACAGAGTCAAAATGTATCTATAGCAAAACTTTAAAGGGCGTGATTTATTTTTGATATGACAAACTTATCATAACAAACTTTTCTAAGATGTTTTTAAAACCAAAAAAAAAACAAAAACATAAGGTTTAAAAATGTGCAGAATCAGAGGTTATGGCCAGATGCCATTTTTTGGCATGGTGGCATCCCACTCTGATTTTATTATTATTATATAAATAATATTTGCAAATTATGCAACTATATACTAAATATCTGCTGATCATGCAGTGTGTGAGTGACCCCCTTTGACAACAGCTACAGTTTCATCCAAAGAATTATAGTACAACTTGTACCTTATTGTTAAAACAAATGTCCCATGAGTCAATCACATGGCTTCAAGCAACCTGCTGAAACTCAAACTCAGCATCAGAATGGTAGAGTGTGGTGATTTAAGTGTCTTTAAAATGGCATGGTTGTTTGTGACTGAAAGGCTGCTCTGAGTGTTAAAAGAAAAAAACAAAAAACGCTGATCTGTTTGGATTTTCACACACAGCCATCTCTAGTGTTTAGAGTAAATGGTCTGAAAAAGAGAAAATATCCAGTGAGTGGCAGTTCCCTGGGTTAAATGCGGAGGTCAGTAGAAAATGGTCATACTGTTCAAAATAATAGAAAGGCAACCCAAACAAAGACTTGTTACACCCACGGTATGCAAAAACACATTTCTGAATGCACAACACATCTATCCTTAAAGCAGATGAGTTGGAGTTGAAGATCACACACACCAGGTCCTGTGCACCAAACAAATACCCACTGGGTGTACACTCAATTTGACGTTTTTTTGTTGTTTTTTTTTACCATCACTTGTGAATGCATTTATCTCCCAGAAATGTTGGAACTCCTCCACACAAGGCGGCAGCTTGCCCTTTACCACTTGCCGATGATGCTGCCCATTTGGTTTTATTGAACCATGAGCTCCGTTGTGCACTGGAGCAATTTCAGGCTTTAGCATGATGTGGATAAGATGAAGATCAGCACCTGAAAGAGCTCATTGAGCTGTGGGAGGTTGTAGCTGTCCTGGTTAACATTACCAATTCTGTCAAAGTGAATCCTTTCAGCATATACCATTACCATTCAGGTCCAATGGTTAGTGTATTACTCCAACATTGCATTCTGAAAGACAAAAATAAATTTTCAAAAATGTAGACCACAGACTGCATGTGATTTATTAGAATCAGTCAACTAATTATTTAATTAAACAACTCCTTAATTATCAAGGATGTAATTGCTAATTTTCTCCAAAGGCCTCTGAGCTTCAACTTTTACCATGATACTGGATGTTTAAATTAATATCCTTGATTATTATTCTTGTATATTGAGTACATCACATCTTACATCTAACCATTACCAGCACATACAATGGGATAGTGACATTTGACAGAAGAGGTAAAAACAACACAAGCAAGGTGCTTGTGTTTGCTTACACTTATTTTTGATCAAACTCCAGTTACACAATAAATAAACTGTTTTATGTTGAGACTTGACTCATTTGGGACACACAAAAGTGACAGTCATCTGGTAAAGGAAAGTAACCGATCCTTGAACCTGCCTCAGTATCCATTTGTTTGGGGAAAAGCTGCAAACACGCTCATTGCAGCAACATCAACAAGCAACCAGCAAATATGTGAAAATGACCTTCCTTAGCAGTAGATGGCTCTAGTCTGTAGTTCTTGTTATCTTGTTTACTCATCACACAGACACGCAGACTTGTGATAGCACAGTGATTAGCCATCCAAATATCAAATACCTTCCCTAAAAAGGGAAGATACTGAAGAACGTTAATTTATATGTGTCCTTTGTTGTGTGCCATCTTTCCTTCAATCAGTAGAAACTGAGCTTTGTCTCTTCTGATTGGTTGGAGAGAAACAGCCAATTACACAGTCCTCTCTAATGCACTGAGAGTGATGCCAATTCAACATGCCAAATGGGCCATAAAGGCATCAACAGGGCCACACTGCTCCAACAAGAGCCATGAGCAGTCACTGACTGCCTGAACGGCCAACTGTCAGTGCGATGATTCTGGGGCTTAAGGTTTCAGCTCGAGGTGAAACCCTGGATGACATCTTTGAACGAGATTCAAACTCAGCCTTGATGATTCAAAGACTGGGGACTCAAAACTCAACACAGACTCAAGGTTTATTGATAAAGCTGACTTAAAGTAACTTACTCGTTTACCATCTAAATTACAATTTCAATGAGTTTTAAAAACTCTTTTAAAAATTCAACACAGTCTCAACGGTCAAGAGTCCTTATGTAACTTTGAAATGTTTTTCATCGGTCCCTTTCTGGTGTTGGTATCAACTACTTCTGTATACACTGTAATATTCTCACTTTTGCCTCCTACAGAGATTGAAAATGTACTTTTTGAACTGCCAGGATTTTAGAAGAAAGCCTTTGATTTTGTCCAGTGGACATAAATTCCATCAGCTCCTTTGAGCTTGGTTGTTTAGGACATATCCATACTCTGAGCTATTGTGCCACCAGGGCTGAGAAAATTGCTTTCTCAAAGGATGCTCTCAAATGATATATTTTAGAGTTTTTTTTAATTCCCCAAAGGTGTGATTTGGCCTCTGAGACAGTGGAAAGGTGGATTAAATAAGGCTGGTGTCACAGTGTTAATAATAAATTAGTGGGGACAGAAGAGGTCAGTGCAATTTTAAGGTTTTTAAGATAATGTGCGTAGGGCACTTCATTTATGTGTCACCTGTGTGTCTAAGCCACTTTCATGGAAAACTTTGTTTTGACAGCCATTCCAATTCCTGCTAGAGAGATCTACACAGGCTGAATTACTGTCTTTAAACCTCAGTGCCTTGTGTCTTTCTGCTCCATATCATGCACACCATTTGTGTGAAAAGGCACAGCAAAAGTTTAAGCTGCAGTAAAAATGGCTCTGGTGATGTGCTTTCATTTGTAAGGTTGATTGATGTTACATCCAATATTTCAGTTGTACTATGTTCAAACTCGCAGCTGTTCTTTCCGTTCTCTTTCCCCACGCATGAAACAAGAATCAACCAACAGAATGCATTTTCTAGCTAAGGCTATGTGTTCATGCAAATAATGTAACTTCTAAATAAGCTGTTAACCAGAGCCATGTATCATTATCTGTTTGGTCATTCAGTTTGGACATCGTGTCCCAACAGCAAAACATAAATGTAAAAAAAAAATGTTTTTAAAGGTATTAAGGTTCATTAATTTCATTTCTGTGTGCTAAGTCAAATAATGGAAGAATCCAAAATAAAACTATGATGTTTGAAAAAGCTGTGCTAAAAATTCTTTGCTCTATTTAACGGCACTTGGGAAACACTTTTAAAACAATGACATTTTCATAGCTTTCAAACTGAGGCAGAAACAGAGGAACCTAAATAGTCTGCCTTGAAAAGTACAAACACAAAGAGCCGGGAAATTAACATAAACCAGACCACAACAGATGAACCAAAGAAAGACACTGGAGAGCACAAATACACACGAGAGGCAGAGATAAATCAGGTGAAATAGATACTGTAAGGCCAGGTAATCACAGAAGTGGGGATCCAAAACAAACATTAGAAGTAAAATAACATACAAAACACAAGCAAGGACACAAAATGAAACAGGAAGTCAAACCATGCAAAACAAAAATGTAAATAAAAATTTAAATAAGAAAACAAAACTGGACCAGGAAAGTCAACTTGAAAATAAATGTTCAAATAAATCAAAGCACCTGGAAAAAAACGCAGGGATGAAGTTTAAGAGGTCATAACACGTTCATCATGTTCAACCTCACACACTGATTTTTCACTGATTACTGAATTACAAATTATCATAGACACCTGTAAAACAAAGAGATACCACAGTTAAAAGAGTTCAAAGTCCCAGTGTTGTTATGCTCAATAATGTGAAATCCTGAAAGCCTCTGGTCCAATCAAATGACTTGCAACTGGTTGGAACTATCTGTTTTAACACCTCATCTTGTATGTAAACATTATGTGTTACTTTGACAAGCAAACCCTTTATACAAACTCCTGCATACTTAAAATCACTTCCTGGACAGATGTTCATATTGTATATTGTACACATTTTTATATAATTGCAAGATAACTTTAAATTGTATTGTCTTCTTTTGCTAAATCTTATACTCATATACAGTAGCTGTCTTCTTTATGTTTTATTTATTACAGACAAACTTATAGTAATTTTTTTGGTGTTGCTACTATTAAATATGATTTTTTGGGATATGCAAAAACCATTGTACACAGACAAATACTGTACTATTTATTAAATACCACAATAATTTAACACCACTGACAGAGAATCTGGTTCCTAATTCCCAAAGTTGAGCTGAATTTAAATGACTGACTGTCTGAGACAACGGTCAGTCAGGCAAACACTCCACAAATTGCAGTCAATTTCTCCTTCAGCATCGATAAAGTACCTGATGGGAAAAAAAAAATAACATAAAATAAAATAAATAACTGAAACTGGCTCAAAAGAGAATATCTAATTAGAGGCAGCAATCAAGGCTCCCACTCAATGTAGGGGAAAAAAGGAATGACTTTGTATTGCAGGAGCAGTAATTGTTTTCAATGTGAGTTCAATACAGTTTTCTTAGGTCTGTCTTAAAAGAAGTGTGACTGCAGTTGTCACTTGGCTGAGACAGCCAAATGAAATGTGATTTTTTTTTTTTTCCTAAGTTCCATTCTGAACTTTTAAGCTTCTCACCACTATAATTTACAGGCAACGCAACAGGAGTGGGCACTTCAATGATTGGCTGTCATTACAACTCTGCTGGTTATCAGTGGTGCAGGAGTGCTTTTGCCAAACAAAGGATGCTGTCTCTGACCAACGACTGGAGCTTCTATGCTGCTGAGGCTGTTTTGTGTGTTTTTTTTTTTTTTTCTAGCATAGTGTCGAGAGGTCAAACACTCTTCACTCAAACAGACATTTCAACAGCTGCTCTTTTTCGTGGCTCTCCTCGGCTCTGAATTATTTCATCACCTGTGGTTTTAATTACATTTAAGATGTTTCAAATGTTTTTGTTCTCTTTTTAACATTGATACAAACCTAAAAAAGTATTAAACACCATATAATGTATTCACAATACACAGACTGTTTACTTATTATTTTAATGGTCTCCAAAAAAGGGACGCCTCACATAAGAAGATATGAATAAATACAGTGGAGCATCGAGGTACACAATAGCCTCCTAAGAATATAGGATGGAGCAATTTATTATTTACAAATGTTAGGTTGCAGTTTGAAACTATGCAATTGCCAAAACCTAAAGGCTGTAATTTAGGAAATATATTGTGCTGCACAAGCAACTCAGGGATTTCAACATTCATGCCACCCTGGATGTTTGCCAGATGACCATCCTATTTCAATATCAGAGATTCACAGGTTGTGTATACTGTGCCACTGAAAATGTATATGGTAATACGTACAAGTTAAAGGCAATTCACGCATTTATACACTATCCTTGCATTATGGAGAAGTTCATATTTGATGGCTGTCATGTAGGACTGCCCCATCAGCATGAATACTGCACTGAAGCTTGACTTTAAAAATTATATTGCAAATCCAGTTGTAATACATGGAGGAAAATCATGATTATGGTGTATGATTTCCTTCAGAAAAGAGAAGAAGAGGGTTGGTTTGTACAAGGTCTGTCTAGATCTTAATGCTGATTGACTTTCGCAGCAGGGTGTTAAGCACATTTTTGGCTCAAGTTCATATCTTTCATATTCTCAAGAATTATTTCATCTCATCATGGGAAGACATGAATTTATCATTGCATTGGCCTTGTATAGTGTTACGGTGTAAAATATTCACTTCATATTTTGGGACTGAATAAACCATTAGGAATTCTCCACAAATTTTTTACCTCCATTACTGAAATCCAGACAATTTTGGATGGAGGAAACATGTTTTATACACATTTGTGTATTTTTGCTGTATTTAAAAGGAAACCTGTTATGTCTACTTGATGGGAGCAGTTCATGTTATGAGGTAAGGAAGGCTTGTGATTGTTGCCGTTGCCTATTTAAGTGCAGTCTTTTTGAACAGTAACTGGAATCCTCCCTCACCACCATCAATTTTAACATAACTACTGCATTAAAGTCACATTAATGTAAACTTAAACTCTTGCAGTTAAGGTTTATTTCTTTTTGTCTAACAACTATTTTCAGTCTGAAAAGTGAGCATTTCGACTTGAGTGCTTTAACATTTGCTGCAAGTCCAAAAGGATTTCACTAATTCAAAGAATTAAAAGCATGAATGATTTTCAAGACTTTGTCAATTAGCCACTAATGAGCTGAATCACATCAATTACCAGTGATAGATACAGTGAGCAGCTGGATTCATGAGTCTTTAAATTTTTTCTTTCTTTATTTATTTATTTATTTATTTTTTCTAATTAACACACATAACATTACTACTATAATGACTATGAATGCAGGAATTTATCGGCCGTTCATCAGACTCAGTAGATATTCACCCTATTGTCTCTTATGAGCCATTTGCTGTGTAAACTGAAAACTATTCTCACTGATTAAATAGGTGAAAATAAGCCAAAATTGTCTTAATCTTAAATTGTAATATATAATATGAAATTTGTATTAACTGGGTAATTGTTTGTGATTATTTAAAGTGTGATAGTGTTGTGAAGGGCTGAAACACTTAAAATTAACACATGTAATTACAAAATATTGCTGTTGGTATTAATTATCAGCTCATAAAGTCATGATGATGTAAAGAATGAAAGTGGAATATGAAAAGAGACTTTACAATGGCTTTGTGGATACACTGTGGTCCATGCTTTAAAAATCAGTCAGTTTACTTGTCAATGGTGTTTTACCAGCAGTTTGCATTTGTAATGTTGCATTAAAAAAGAAACTTTTTTTCAGCAAGAGCGGTGTAGATACCTGCATGATTATTTTGAAGATTACAAAGATGGAGCGTCTGCAGCAAATGTCGCAAACATTATTGACCATTATAGTGAGTGGACCTCCCCAAGGGCAAATCACCTCCTTCCTTCAGAGCAGCAAATGGAAAGTGCTTTATACTGTTTTCACTTCAACATGATGGAAGTGCCCTCATGGGACACAGAGCTGGAGGGTTGAAAGCAGGAGGACTGCATGATTAGGCTGGGGATCTGATAGAAGGTCAGCATCTGTGGTAGGCCAGAGACAAACACAGATGCTATCAGTAACAGTCTGGAGAGCAGTGATAGTCCTCTAAGAATGTGATGTACAGAGTGACAATGCTGTCACTTCTCTCTTCACCAGCCCTCCCACCAGAATGTCTAACAGCTAGTCAATGAAGATTTAAACAATTTGTTTAAGCCTATGTGCTTAGGTTTACTGTTTGTGCAGTGTACAGTAAATCCAAATGTGTGAATGTGTTCTGATCTGTAATGCATCCTGCAAGAAAGAAATGCATTACTTGTTCTCATTTTTTTGTTTATTGGTGTTGCAGTGGAGCCTGTCTGCCTTTTCTTTGTTTTTATAGATGGTGGACTGAATGAGCAAATCAGTATAGGAGTTGGGGTTTTTGTGTTTAAATGTTATGCTGAAAAAATGTTATTCTGCAAAGTGCCTATAATTTGTGCAAAACTTTTCAATAAAAATAGGTTCTGAATATGATGAAGCTGAAGGGACAGATTGTTGAGATACAGGATTATGACTTGATATCACTGTGTGAAAAGATTTTCCAGGCATCTGCTCCTCTTTAAGGGCATTTCCTCTCAGTTAGAAAGATACAGTATTATGATTTATCGTTAAATTATTGTCAAGCAATATGATAATTGCAGAATCATTGTGGTAATATCACTGTTATGGTGGGCCATGTCTTGTGAGTTGTCATTTTTAATCTTTATCACCTAGTCTATTTACAAATCTTCATAAACAATCAATAAAGCTCCATTCCATTACAAACATTCACCAACATAACATATCACTTTGTTCTTCTCACATTCCACATTAAGCTGCTGTTGCCAAATATAAGTGGTTTTTACAGCTGGGTTTATTTTTCTTTTATAAAAGAAAATTAGAATTTTCTTCAAATGTTGAGACTAAAATTTAGTGACACAACTGTACATTATGTGAAAAAAGCTATAGCCTTTTGCAACGCTGCTGATTCTCCAAATCAAATTAACTACTTTGCAGCTGATAGTTGCCAATGTAAAACACAGACATAAAGAGTCTGATTCAAAGACTCAGTTCACTGCTAATTGTTGTAAATCAATTAAATACGGTATCTGACAGCCTTCCTACTCAAACATCTATCAGGATGAATATTTTAACACTCTTCATCAGCCCATATAATGTGCAATATGTGCATAAATAGCAAAAAAGGAGCAGTCCCTCTTTTCTGCTGTGTTGGCATGTCTGTATTCATCATATAGAATACTTCCATTTGAAAACTGAATTGTGTGTCAACACATCCCCACTTCCCATCTTCCCCGAGGCACTTTTCTCAATGCAAAGCTGGCTTTAGCCCCTGCTGACCCGTGTAGTTCTGCAGGAAGATGCAGTTAGCCCTAGGAGAAACAAACATAAAAACCATTCCTCTTTCCAACACAGTCTTTAATAGTAATGTGGGCCCTGTGGGTGTGCCTCATTTTCACTGATCTGCTACACAATATCTCAGAAAACCAGCAGTGCTGGATTCACTGAATCTACAAGGAAGAATGAAGACAGAACTCCCTCTCAGTCCTGTTAATCCAAAACACACACACACACACACACACACACACACACACACACACACACACATATATATATATATATATATATATGTATAAAACAAACCTCTGAATGGAAATAATACTTTTATGTAAAATATGTACTTAGTGTGAGTGAGTGTGTGTTTGGGTGCATCATCTAAAATTATGTCAAGATGAAATAGTGTTTGCTCCCTTTACTCATTATTCTCTCCACTTTGGTGCCTGCTAGCAACAGTAGGTATAACAAAGACAAATGGCTAAACATTAGCTGTATGAGATGTCACTTTTCAGTTTATGAAATACTTGACAAGCCCCTATGGCTTGATTAAAATCTACTTTGTGTGTGCATGTGTGGGTGTGTGTCCACAGCCAAAGGTATGAGTGTGTCAAGTTACTGTCTGTCTCATTACAGAGGACGGTCACTTGCTTGACTTTGGGCAAGGACACACAGAGGCAGACTGATGCCACATGGGACATCTGGATTTTCACTCTTCTCGACAACCATGTGTAATCCACAGCGACAGGCAGTGAGTGACGGCATCAACTGTGATGCTGAATACTCAGGTGGACAATGATTCCTCGATCATTTGTGTGACTGGAACAAATCAGTGCTCTCGCCTCGTGGCAAGAATATGTTAGTCATACGAGTTGGAGCTTTATCTTTTCAGTAGGGACTGCACCAATTCAAAAGCCATTTTTAAATTTGTTTGTTTGTTAGTAGATGGCAGAATATTTAGATCTGCATTGCCATTAAAACCAGGCTCCAAATATGAACAAGTATAATCAAACCAAAAATTAGGGACATTTGTTCAGCTCCATCTAATCAGCCAATCACATGGCTGTAACTCATTTCATTTAGGTATGTGGAGACGGACAAGACAACCTGTTACAGTTCAAAGTGAACATCAAAATGGACAAGAGTCTTTTGCTGGCAAACACCAGCAAAATACTCCTGTGTTACTCCCATCATATTAGATGCCCTGCACCTAATTTAGTGGCTGTTGAGTGTACATTCTACTTTTCTTATAGTGCTAACGATGTTGCAATTATGGCAGCTTTTTTTAAATTATTGTCTAGCCCATTTCAATATGCTTAAAGTTTGTCAAGAGATCCATGCATCTTTGAAAAACAACGCTAACTTTATTCACTGACAGTCATTTGACCATCAGTGCCTCAGGCTGGTGTATTTTGTCTTAAAATCAATAAACCAATTAGTGTAAACTAACCTCCAAGTTCACACACTTATCATTTTCTGGTGTCTTTGTCTGCTTTCTTTGATTAACAAAGAGCTTGGTCAAATTGAATTTAATCTCCAGCACAAAAGTGAGCAAAAAACTAGCGCCGCACTGATCAATAATAATGGGCACGAATGTGATTGGTTAGACTGGCACTGACATTATTTGTATTCCCTGTGTGCCAAGGAGTGAAAGACCTTGATTTGAGCCGGTACTGTGAAAACCAAGAAAATAAACTAAATGAATATACATATATTTATGGTTGGAGTCTTTTGGAAAAAAACAGCAAAGAAATAAGTCAAAGGTGAAAAAAGTGAGAATCAAAAGTCCGCAAGAGCTGTATCATTTCAAAATGTATTAAAAGAATTGGATTCATTTTCGTCCTGCCTGCCTGAGCATGTTCTGCTACTCTTTCTACTGTCAACTTACCAGCAGCTTCTGAGACATGCCATGGTCACGTTTCTATTTATAGCTCTTACGTGATGACCTGTTTACTGTAAATCAGAATTTCTGACACTGAACATTCTCTTTGGAAATGGCTGGACAGTGGAAATTTCCATCACTCTGCAGTAAACTGTAAAATTGAATATATGAACAGCACAAATGTAATCAGCAAAATCCCTACTGTTTTCACACAAATAAAGGCTGGAAATGCTCACTGACTATGCTTCAGACAACTTCAGATAAAGCCTGATGATAATGCTCCTTTAGCGTTAAAGTAAAACAGATAAGAACAGTAGCCAGATAAAGATTGGGCTGGTATTTAAAATACTCAGGGGTTTTGTCCTTTCATTTTGTACTCCTGCATAAAATTATCTGATGACAACACTAAGCATTAACTCCAAAGCTGTTAAACACATGTTGTACTGTATATTGTAAAGCAACACTGTTTGGTATGTGTGCCAAAGTCTTAAAAATACATACAAGGAAAGTGGGGATAAAAAACATTTAACACATTTCTCAAAAAATGAATCAGTCTGATGCAGTCTGGCTAGATTTAATGCTGTGTTATTGATTTTCCACAAAACCTGTCGGGACACATTATTGTGAAATTATTAAATAGTATAAGAAGTATAAGAAAATATCAAAGCTTTTTTATTTCATAAGCATTGGAACCCAGTGAACAGAAAAAAAGAACAACATGAGAGTGGATTACCAATATTTGCTTCCAGGGTAAAGTTGAACTATTGGCAAATAAAGCCTCTTTAAACCACCAAACAAAAATAGCCTGCCAATTTCACTGAGTTCTGCTTATTCAACATAAAATACACATTTAACTTCATAGTAATTGCAAAAGAAAACTCAGATACTGTAATGTCGTGGTCACAAAAGGTTACAGTTATTATTTTCATTATTCATTATCTGATCTGTCAACTTGATGCAGCCTGTCTGTGTCCTCACAGCACCATGTGACCAGAACTGAAGTAAATACGGTAGCCAGAATTTAGAGAGCTAATCACAGAAAAATGGCAGAGAAAGTCTAGCCAACGTCCCTGTTCCAAAACAAGACAATTCCAGTCTTTAGAGTTGGAGCTCTGATTAACGGGCAATTGGGAGAGGGTGGTATTTATTGGTTGTCCTTTTTCAAAATGTAGCCTCACATTGCTTTGTCAGATTTAACAGACCCTATTTTAAAATGATACCTTCTCATTAGTCTAAATTTTTCAAACACAGATGCTGGAGAACAAGCAACCACTTAATTAATATCCAGTAAGGTTATTATTATTATTATTATTATTATTATTATTATTATTATTATTATTATCATTATTATCATTGTAACAGTTTAAAAGTATTTGTTCAAAATTGAGAAAACAAAAAAAACAAACAAAGAAAAAGGGTCAGTACATGAGGTTTGAAGAGAAATGTTTCACTCTATAAAACCTTTTGGTGTCACACTATTGTCTGTTGTATAGTCTCATGAGTGTTGTTTCATGTTTCACTGCATTCATAAAGTAGCTTGTGCTTTAGTTTTTGGAGCTACAAGCAGAGATATTGTATGACTTGCCGTGTGTTGCTGTTGCTGTAGGGATCTGTCCATGGTGCTGGAATGCTCTACTTATGGCACCCTTGTCAAATGACTGTGGATTCATGCCACCTTCAACAGTTACAATTACTATGTGAGAAGATGAATTCTTCATGTGTTTGTTGTTCAAGTATTTAGGTAAGACAGGCCATCCATCCATCCATCCATCCATCCATCCATCCATCCATCCATCCATCCATCTTCTGCCGAGCAGGTTAGGCAGGTGCAACCTTTCTGTTCAACACAAAAATGAACATCCTTGGCATCTGCCTTTAGCAAAAACATCACAACTTATGAACTCGTGAACACTCCAGTTGGGGGTGTGTTCTTCTGGACACCTCTTGAGAACCTCAGTAAGCGAGACCCCATTTAAAGCCAGCATTACATTATTTCACTTGTACTTTTTCTTGATTCTGAGGTCACTCGCTGGCTTCATGCAGTTTGATATTTAATCAGTGCTTGACCTCAGATGCCTCTGCTGTTGCAGTTCTTCCTGAGAGCAAAGAAGGCAACATACTTAGCCTTTTAAGGTATACAGTAGTTGTAGAAAAACATCCAAAGATCTCTGCTATTGAAAAAAAATCCAGCTTAAAAGTCAGAGTTTGTTGTTTTTATTCAAATGTGCCCCTCATTTTAGAAATTGTCATTCTGCAGGTTGGGATTTAATGAGAAAAATTGAGACATTGAGTCAAACAAAAAAGGTGGGCGGGTTTGTGACAGTAGTAGCCTTATCCTGGTTCTTTGTCCTGGAGTATTGAATAGTGTTAACCATCAACTAGTGTGTCAATTTAATTTGATTTTATTGTTCCAAAACTATATTTTAAATGGGTAATGCAGCATGATTATGGTTGAAATGACAAGTGTGGAACTTAGGCAGGTAGAGGCAAGAACATAAAATGTCACAGGTTTAAACTGCAGGGGCACTGGCAGTGATATCTGAAGATGTGAACAAAAGCGGCAAAAGCAGAGCATGAAAGGAAGTTGTTCAATTTTTAACTCATTTCCACAAAGAGAACAAGTGTTCTAAAAGGATTTGACCTTTCAACTTTCGACTGCTGCTTATCACCTGTATGACCAACCTATTAGAAGGTACCACTACTATATATTGCACCCCACATTCTTTGCCTTTGCTTTAATTTTCTCAGATACATTAAGTCATCTCTTTTAACTTTCAGCTCTTTCAGCTATTACTTAAAGAAGTCCAATTTGATTTGTGAAATCTATAAAGCTAGCTCAGAGACTTGATCTGTTTTGTAGGTGTAAATGGTGTACTACCAGCTGAGGCTATATATGTATATGTGGAGTGACATTGCCATTTTATGGTGACACCATACAAGAGGTTACAACATTTATGGTCGTGCATGTGTATTCACCAGTGAAATAGGTTGCCAGAAGAGTAAGTCCAACACAGTGAGCTGCTGCTATGGGTTATAAATTCCTAATTTTACCGAACCTTAGAGCCTTCACAATCTCACTCAAAACATCTTGACAAGAGGAGAAGAAAAATGAGGGTCTGCATTGGAGACACATTAAAACATTAGATGGCAAGAACTTTGAAAACAGAAACAAATGTGACAAATTAGGTAAGTGGTTGAGACACAGCCAAGGTCTCGCTCTCACTCACACACATTGCTGTTGGATATGTAACATGTATAAGGTTTTTCCAGTCTTTTATTGTCACCTGGCAACCAACAGTCTCCTTGAGTCTGGGGAGGAAGGCCAACACTCTGTAATATTTGAATTGGAATTGCAGTTTTACATATTTTACTTGTAGCCCCTTGTAATATTTGAATTGGAATTGCAGTTTTACATATTTTACTTGTGGCCCCTTTAAGTGCATTTAGTTTTGATAATATCATAATAGCTTAGCTTACTTGTGTCTATTCTTCGATCTTCTGATGTATTAAACTGCAAGAATTATTGTTTAAGCATGTCCCACTTTTGTAAAGTACAATTTAGCTTCAAAGTTAACTTAATGTGAAGGAAGCTCAAGTGGACAAGCATGGTGAAGGAGATGCATATGGTATATGGCCAGATTATGAGGCGTGATATGTTAAATTAAAACTGGAACAAATCAAGTAGAAGTCTCTTTGGTGTTTCATTGAATATTAATTAGGGTAATTAACTGAGGTAAATTGCAATTTAGAGTGTAATTTGTAGTGAGATGACATTTGAAGTTCAAACAGAACTGAAATGCAGTCACCCCTAAACGTATGCTAATGAAATTTCCCCTAATCTTTACCCTTTTGAATAGAATGGGTTTTACTGTGCAATTAGCTTTGACTGAACAAACCCACCATGAAGAAAGATGAGGGACAAATATAAGTTGACGGGGAAAATATGATTGAAAGTCAAGGCTGTATACTCGGTAATGGAAGACATCAGCAGTGAACAGCAGATACTGGTGGGAGTAGTTGAATGAGGGAGGAAAATCTGCACAGGGAGCAAATACACTTGGCTTGAAACAGGAGCTGAAGGCTCTGTGCTTATACCCACCAGGGGTGAGCTATGTGCTGTTCACTGATGGAAGAAAATCATACAGTATGGATCTGTTGTACTGCAAAAACAAAACTTCACTCCCTGAAGAGAGTTGATTGTCTGTTCTATCAGATATTAAAGTGCTCACACTGAAATGAAAACAGTTTGATTTGATTTTTTTTCCCCCCACACTAACAAGACTGGGGGAAAAAAAAATGCAGGTTCTTTTTGATTTTTGTTCCTTTCATGAATTTAGGTAAGATATAAAATTAATGTCTAGATTTATATCAAGGAAAAAAGTTAACATTGCTGTTATTAACAAATATGCAAGATGTTTACAATGTGCAACTGTGACCAAACAAAGACCAAAAGTATTTGATCAAACAATAAATACATTTGAGTTATATTAATAATAATAATAATAATAATAATAATAATAATAATAATAATAATAATAATAATAATAATAATAATAATAACTACAAGCAGCATACAAATGGACATACTAGAGTTACTAGAGTTTGTTTTTCTCTTTACCCAAAAATACTGTAACTGTCCTGTAGAACAACTTACTGTTACAAATTAAAATGTAAGTCAAATGAGGGTGATTCTAAAGTATATAGAAAAGTAAGTATATAGACTTTTAACTATTGCATGATGCAAGACTAACAGCTTCTCTGCATTTTTAACACACACAAAATAAGGACTCCAAGAAAACAATTAACTTTATCTCTAACATAACAGGAGCACAAGGTTGTATACTTCAGCAGTTCCATGTTGTTGGGGAGCTACAGCACATTATAAACACAGACCACAAAGTGCTGTAATTAGAAGATACTACTTGAACTAAAACCACTTCTTATGCTTGGTTCTTGAAAAAGTGACCTCATTGTTAAAACTTTCTTTTAGTGTTAGAAGCACATGGAGAAGCTGCTACTGTAACTGCAGACTATAGACAGCATAATAATAAATAAAGAAGAATCAAGGACCAAAAGGCTCAGAAAACATATTGATCAATGTGCTGCAGGCCTCTCCTGACTTATTACTTATCAAAATGCTTTTGTAGACCAAATAATATGCAATTTTAAAAACACTGATGTATTTTTAATGAGATATGGTACATGGGGGCTTTTGGTGACCACACTGGGTGTTTTGTCAATCATTTGACTTAGACAATAAAATGTGATCTTTAGTTTAGTCCACATAAAAGCCACTTGACTATTAAGTCTAAATTAAAAATAAAATGGCCAATGCACCCAATGATGTGCTTATAACAGGTTGTGCTGTAGTTAAACACAAAAGTGTATCGGCTTCACAAACCTTCTGTATTTCTCAGTACAGCAGCGTTGTGTGTTCATGTCAACCCGGCAATGGGGTCAAGGAGGAAAGACAACCACTACGTACATACATTGTAATAAAATGTGATGTAACTGTAAACAGTTGGCATTGCTGAAAATGACATCAGCACCTACATGACGTTTCCTCCTAAACCTCATAATCCTAACTTCAAGATGCCTGCATTGTTTTGGAAATTATTCAAAATGCCTCATGTGGGCAACAAAAAACCCACACAGTAGTAAAATAATTGACATATTGTGCTTTTGACAGACCAGGCTCTCCCACTTGAGAGTACTTGACCCTCTGAACACAGAAAATACTACATAAATCTGCTTGTTTTACTACTGTTCACTGTGCTTGCTGTTTCCTTGTTACCTTGTATTAATTACTTTTATGTAAACACATTAATTGTAGTGTTACCAATTTCAATATACTGTATCTCTTCGGTAATATATTCTAATGCTCATGGATGTTCTGATCCCTGTTTCTTTATATTACTTTGCACTGTTGTTTTATTTATTTTGCACTTCCATGGCATTATGCAATGTTTAATTTGACTAAAAATCAATGTCTTACGTTGGAAGAGACCTGACCACACCTTGCTTCGGGCCATGCTAGTAGGCCACTGTCAGCCCTGAGCAAGAAAGTGGCCGGTGTGAATTTCAGTCTGACTAAGTATCTTTTCCTTTGATTCACATGTTCTCCCATGTGTGCATGAGTTTTCTCTCAGAACTCCTGCTTCCTTCCAAAGTTCAAAGACATGCAGATTGATGTATGATTAACTGGCTGTTGGTGTCCGTGGTTGTATCTGTATCGACTCTGTGATGGTTGATGACCTGTCAAGGGTGAAACTTGCCACCCATCTTAAATTCCCCTCTCAAGAGGATAAGCTGTAAATGTTTGTGAAAACACAGAGAGTCATAAATATTTGCCATGTAAATAGGTTTGCTAGACATAAAAATTAAAATTCAATCTAACACTAGCAAATACTGATATTGGCTTTGCACTTGGTGAACTTTGTGATCTGAAGGGAATTAACAATTCAAACTGACAGTCCACACTTAAATTTATACAAGTCTCCAAAATCCCAGCCTGCAGCAGCCCTGACTCTATTTTAGGGAGCCATTTTACCACGTTTGAATTAGCTCACGTGTCTGAACAAATGTTCCATCAAGCTATCCACACTCATCTGTGAAGTATCAGCCTACACATGCAGGTCCTACACTCAATAAATGTCTGAAATAGAGCCATTCATCCTTAGCATGCTTCAGTGCAGAAACAATGACACAGAAGTCACACTGTGTGGACCAAGTGGAGAAGCACACATAACTAAATGTAGGTTTTTCAGACATTAAATAACACAACAGCACTGAGATGGAGGAAGTAAATTGAAGCAGCAAAGTATGCTGGAGCCCTCTGATACCATCAAACACTCATGTGTCCTTGATTATACAAACAACATAGCTTAATGTCAAATTCTAAATATGTGACATGGCACACCGAAGTATTTTTAAATGGGTGCAAAGACATAATTCACACCTTTCACTGGAAAGCCCTTGGTAATGTAGCAGTCAAGCGGAGGTTGCACATTGGTTCAAATAAATTCTCTTTTCTAATCATCAGATTCAGGAGGCAATCAAAAGCCCCACTTCAAAGAGCGGTTTAATCCATTAATCACAAAGTTTAATTCTGTTTATGCCTCTGGGACTTCATTGTTGTTGTTTTTTTTTTCCTTCTGATCATTTTTGATGTTTGTTTTTATCTTCACATTTTAAGCATCACATGTATACTAAAATACAATGAAGACTTCCAAGGAGTTTGGGGATTGTTCGATGTTAAGCTCTGTAGTTCCAAAGACCAAAACCCTTGTTTGTCGAGCTTCCACATAAAAGCTCAATATTTAGCAACCCTGTTAACCATTCACATATATTTATCTTTTTAACTCACTCACTCACTTTTGCTCATCTTCTACCGCTTCATCCTCCACATAGGGCGAAAGGCGAGGTACACCCTGGACAGGTTGCCAGTCCATCACAGGGCCACACATACAGACAAACAACCATCCATTTATCCTTTTCATGGATTGGAAACTTTAACCTATAATTAAAATAATAATAATAATAAAAAAAGACTATATTTAAAAGACATTTGTGCAAAAACTAAAATGTAAATTTGCTCCAGCTTTTCAAAATAAAGTTTTCCCGCTTAAGTGTTTTAAACTATTATAAATGTATGTCTGCCAAGTATATTGTTAATATGAATGGGATTTTTGCACTATATCTTCTCACATGTTAAATTCATCAAAAACTATTAGATGAAGCACTAACCATATTCTCATACTTGTCCTTGATCAGTAAATGGAATGATTGTTAGGGGAAAAAAGAAGACAGTTATTGCTATAAAGCACTTACTACAGTCAGTATGGTCCACATAAGAGCTTTATAGCAAAATAAGCCATTTGGATCCCTGGGTAGTTTTATGGCCCGTCTACGAGATGAATGATAGGGATAATTCATGGTTCCTTGGAGATGGTTTGAACTGATGACTATAATGGTGGGACTCATTGACCTCCACTTGACTGGCAGTGACACCAGAAAACACCTTGACTGCGATGGGGTCAAATTGGATCAGTGTGAGGTCATTGCTGACACGAATGCCCAAAAAGGTATTCTGAATAATGAGGTGAGGGAAGAGGCCCATCCACTGGACAGTTTGCCTCCACCACTAAATGCCACAGGATTTCAATCAGTCTACTTCTGAGAACAACAAGGAGTTCTGAGAACAACAAGGAGCCATGTGCCCTACGCATCACCGTTAATACTTACATTGATATTATTACCAGCTAAGGTTACAGTTATTGCAACCACCTGTCCCTCCATTAGCTTCTATTACATACTCTTTCACTTTCTATATTTTTCATTTCTTTGTTTCTATCCTCTGTAATTCTGTAATTTCTTTGTTTCTATCCTCTGTAATTCCGTGTAATTTGTTTGTAATCTGCAGGACTTGTCTCTGTACATGTGACATCTATTGCACGTCTGTCCGTCCCGGAAGAGGGATCCCTCCTCTATGGCTCTTCCTGAGGTTTCTCCTATTTTTTTCCCTGTACAAGGGTTTTTCTGTGGAGTTTTTCCTCACTCGATGTGAGGGTCTAAGGATAGAGGGTGTCACTTGCTGTACAGACTGTAAGGCAATTTGTGTTTGTGATGTTGGGCTATATAAATGACTTGACTACTTCACAGCAGCAGTTATAGGGGTTTTAGTGCTCAACAGCAGAAAATAGGCATAATATATGTGGGGGGGATTTGATGTAGTTTTTGATAAATAGCAATGACTCAATGATTATTTCTCAAGGCCCTGACCTTTCTGTTTAAAACTCTTACTGTGGAGCAGTCTGTCTCTCTGGCAAAATCAACCTGCCCATGGGCATTTTACAGAGCCAGCCCTTCACCTGACCTCTCTCTCTGACACACACACACACACACACACACACACACACACACTGATTTCCATGACTTCATAGGACGTTGCATTGGCTTACATTCATATTGGACCCAATTCTAACCCTAACCTTAAAACATGTCTTAACCCTGAAAAAGCCATTTTAAGGGGTGAAAAAAGCGAGGACAGGCCAAAATGTCCTCACTTTGTCAAAATGTCCTCACTTTGTAGGAATTATACAAATTTTGGTCCTCACTCTGCAGCAAGTACAAGAACACACGCACACGCATCTTTGCCTCAAGTGCTGGCCAAGCATTCTGTGCATTTTCATGCTGAAAATGTTGCAAATACTGTTCATCATGAACGCCTCATGTTTTCCCAACTTGATCGATAAGTGGGAAAATGGAGCTCATGAGTTTGCAGAGCAGAATAATGCAAGTACCTGTATTTACAGTGTAAAGGGTTTTTTTTTTTTTTTTTTTTATAAAAACCACTTGCTAACCTTGCTGTTTTTTTTGTCAACACATGACTTTGCAACCAGGCGACCTTTGTATGTGTTTGTACAAGCATTTAAGACTAAGGCTAATGTTTTTAAAGCTGATATAGCCTTTCAAACCATGGGAATTTTGTAATATCAGTGTGCTGACACTTGCGCTTGATTTTCTCATGCTTGGATATATTTACGGATGGGGAAATCTGTTTGTCCAGCATGTTAGTTCAGATATATTTTGCACTTGCAGTATGATGACCATGACATTTTGTGAAGATATTCATTGGCATTCCTGGCTGATTTATTATGTTAAGCCTGGACTGTTATTGTAGCACAACCACAGAGTTCATATTTGTGCTTGGAATGAAATATTATCACATGGATTGCCATGAAAGTTATACATTTATACACCTATAGGTGACTGCACTTTTCCATTTTCCTCCTAAGGATGAATTATTGAAATGATGACTTATTATTTACTCAAAAGTAAATGTAATTAAAAAAACAAACAAAACAAACAAAAAACAAAACATTTGCTTCAATTAATGTACACACTTTTATGTTATGATTAAAAGAGGCCTGTAATGATCTGCATTACATGACTTGTGTTGCCCACCATAAAAACTGAATCATTTAGCATGTTTGAAATGACTTTGTATGGAATTTCATCATGTAAAATATTTGCAGTTATTATTAGACACTATAGCTGTGAACCAGTACTTTTGTTAATGACTACATACCTGCTGAACTAATCATACTGCTTTCAGCCTCAGGAGTTCCTATAGGGCATAGTGAGTAGTCAGCATAATAGCTGCTTAACATCACAATGTTAGCTTGTTAAAGCATTAAGTGTCTAAGTAGAGGCACACACAATTGCTACCATGGTTTTAATCCCTTTATCATATTAATCCATCATTTTCGGGGCATCAGTATTAAAGGGCACCCGAAACAAACTATTATAAGCTCTCTCTTTACTTTCAGCAGAGAGAACATCACTTTTACCATTGCTGAGTGTGGTAATGAGCAAATACTGCATTATTCAGACCACTTCATGTTGTTATTGAATCTAAGGTCAGTGGTTTCAGTGCAAAACTTCACAATGTGAACTCTTTCAAGTGATAATACTATCATTCAAGGGGTAAATTTGTCCTGGTGAAGGACTGACAGAGTCATTGGTATGCAGAGTCTTCAGAACAGATTATAATCGGCTATGTTTTCCATCTCCATCAAGCTGTTGTAGGCTAGGGAAAAAAGCAGCACCCACCTTCAACATTCTGCTAAGCCTTTATAAGATGCTTTGATATGCTTAAAGAAGCTCATCAAAAATTTCCCCTCCTCAGCAAAGCCAACTGTGCAGGGCCGTCCTCAGATGCCCCTGCCCAGATATTTGTGAAATTCATTGATCCTGTTTTGATGTCTGCTTCACCTGTGTGGGCTGGCTGAGGGGTGCGGAGGGCGGGGGCTGTCGAAGTGAGCAGATTTGGTTGAAGTGATGTTTTAATTATGTCTACTTAAGGGAATTTTACGTTTTACTTTAAAACTTATTATGTATAGTCTCACACATCAAAGCTAGCAGTTTCAAGTTGCTTTTAAAAGTTTTTATAAAAATGCAGATGAAGTTATCTTTTGCCTTAATATAATGAATTTATTCCTGCATTCATCAGTGTTCGGCTCAACTGCGCACAGAGAAATTAGCGGACTTTCTCAATTTTCTATATTTCCGTAAATATTGGGTTTCTTTTATGTCACTTTATGGCCACATCAAAGACAAAATCCATCTTTTTTTAAAGATGCAACACAGTCCCTGAACCTGATAGATAAAATGTGGCTTGCACAAGCACAATGAAGTTTGTTTGTCAGGTGTGACAAACTGTTAACTATTGTGACTGCCGCATGGGAACTCTGCCCCCAGCTCTCATCCAGTTCATTGTGAAAACTATTTCACAAATTATAAAGCCTAGCATACTTTTCATCAGTTCTAAGTATTAGAACTGATGAAAGTATAAGTAAGCCACCAGAGCAACAAATAACACAAAATTTGATAAATGGCCATTTTCCATGCTGACTGAAAAGTGGGAAAACAAACAAGAAAGAACATCTACATTACATAACTTTATGAATATCTTGTTTTATACTGTAAAATTAGGCTTGTATAAAATGGAAGCTACAGTTCAAATAATTTAAACTTACAGAGGCAATAGTGATCATGGACCTAGTCATTCCTGTTTGGTCAAAAATGTAGCAACAGTAAGATACTGGCAATGACACATGTAGCCTTCTTCAGAGCTGTGTTGTGTTGTAATACAAGTGGAAAAAAAAAGATAAATACCATGTCAACATTATCTTTTTCATTGTTTTGGATACAGAATAACACAGTTTATATGCATTGAAATTAGTCTATTTATCTTCTGACAGAGTAAAAGTGAGGCTCATACGGGGTGAATTTAAAAGTGTATGGTGTTATTTCTCTATTGCCACTACACTGTAGTGTTTCACCTCATGATGACAAAAAGTTAGTTACTGTAGCTTAAGTTGAGCTTGACTTCTTCAATCCAAGGTCAAGGGCAAATGTCACGTTATATTAAATGTATTTGATGTGATATGTAAGACTGCGCCTCTCATCTTGGCCTGTTTTGTCTTCCTCTTAGTAAACTGAGGCCTATTAAAAGGATAAGGATGAATCTCCATGGAGGTAGCCTATTTAATTCAGGGAATCACTGCTAATGGCTGTGTTCAGAGCCTCTAAGTAAAGCTGTAAATGGACCCTAAGAGAAGATAAGCACCTTAAAGTCTTGATTATTGCATGACACAGTATGACACAGATGAATAAATTCATATATAGTCTCATTTCCAGGTGAATAATATAAGAAGACTAATTAATTAGTAATTAGCAGCAAGTTAACATACTCCAAATGTTCTGTTACAGCCTCTCTGTCGAGTATAATTATAAATTAGCCTTGATTGTTAATGGACTTGAAAGTATTCAGTGTGTTAAATCCATTTTGTTTTGGCAATAAATGATTTGATAAAGCCCTCCATGGAAAACAATCCATATTCTCTATTCTAGTACTTTTTTCTTCCCCCTCTGGGTTTGAGATGTTGAATAATGGCTGCAAGTTGATGCTATATTTCAAATATCACCTTTTTTTGTTTTTGCAAACTCTACATCTAGGTTTTACAAAGACATGTAGAAATGGCATGACATCAGTTTTTCCTCATTATTTAAACTGAGGACGATGGATGAATGATTATTCTACAGCATCAGTAAACATTTGTGACACTGTAGAATCTAACAACACTCACCACCTTCATCATATCAAAGTTATACACTGCAACATGTGAGTCTCTTAAAAGCAGAAGTCTTCTTATTCCATAATTTCCAACCACAGTGAACCTTATTGGTAATTCATTAGACATTGGCTCGTAAAAAAGAATAATTATTTGGAGTCCTGTGCCTCCATCCGTTAAGTGTAAGAGTCAATTATGGTGAACAAGTGAATGTTAACTGGCTCATTAGATGGCAGGAAACAAAGCAAATGTCACATTTCCATAGGAGGGCTGCCTTTGTGCATGATGGAAAGTTACCAGGCAAGTTTAAAGTAATTATAAGATTTAATAACTATATAGTAACATATTAACTACTAACAGGCATATTGTTAGGAAATGTGCACAGCAGTTTGTTTACCATATTTAAGAGTCATTACAGCAGTGAAACATTTTTTTTTTATTATTATTTTACCATAGCAACAAATAATCCACTTAAGGTTAAGAAAATTAATTTCTGAGAAACACTGCATTTTACAACCAGCTGAATCGCTCACCCATGGACATTCAAGAAAATGTATCTTTCTGACACTTCCTCTAGTTTCAATTTCCAGATAAAGAGACTAAGACAATGATTGATGTCTACAGTCATGATTATCAGTATTTCTTAACTTGCTCTAAGATCATAGAGTAGCAATAACACAGTTGAAACTTGTTTATAATCTTTTGTTTATAATCCTAGATTAATTGTGACAGGTTGTGACTTGTGGATATTTGTTATCTATATATTGAGGAGAGATAGTGTACAACTCAACAAATAAGCTCAGCATCACTTGCAGTGTCACATACAGCGACACAAGGGATGGAATGGATGATGCAGAGTCTAACAGAAGTAGCAAGTAGACTTTTGAGTTGGAATAACAAGGATGACTCTGGACAACAGAAGAGCTGCATTTCCTTCCAGAGTGACATCAGAGGTGACACTACAATTTCTGTTTACCTGCAGTGCCAGGCTACTCTTACTGCTCTATGGGTATAGATATGGGATGATAGGAAAATATACTGACCAAAATAACTGGGATTCAAAACACACCATGGATTTCACAGCAGACATGAAATAGTAGGACAAACTGTGATGATTTGTTAAACGGAATCCAGGAGAACTAAGAAAAGATTAAAACAAGAAGTTAAAAAAAACACAAATGGATGACTACAAATTGACAGTTGCAGAGAGCAAAGAAGTGCCACGTTATATGACTTTACGTGCTGGTGAGTGTGGCTCCAGAAACCAGGACTTAAGAAGCAGATGAACTGATGGACTGAGATGAGTTGCAGGTGCGGGATCAGAGACTCCACCCAGCAGGCCTGCAAGTCTGGCTTTCCCAGTTATTTTAATTAGGGTTCCACTTACAGAGCCAAGCTCTCTGCTACTGTTCAAGTGTAGGCCACACTAAACTCTTGACACTTTAACCTTTAACAAAAGCTATTTCATAAGATTTAAAAACAAAACAAAACATACATTTACATTATAATAATAATACGGGAAAATAACACATTGTCCTGTATTTTCTGGATGTGTACCACTAAAGTCATTGAGAAATAATTATACTATGCTTGTTATATTGTTGCTAAAACAATGTATTTATTTATTTATTTTTACATTGGATACATATTTAAACTAAACAAGAATCTTAAATAAGACCATTATGAGTCATTAAGGTCTGGAAATGACTGGAAAGATGCAATTCCTCCCATTTGGAACTTTAAAATAACTCACTGGGACTGTGTGTTGATGAATTAAATAGTATTTCACTTCATTCACATGGAATTTCACCAATTTTACCTATTCATGATAATCTCAATAATGGAAATTTGACTTCTTGTGGATCCTTTTATTGTGCTAAGGTATTAAATCACACATCTTCCCGTCACTACACACACACTTTCAGACTCAATCAAAAACTAACTACTTTTGTCTTCCTGGGGCAGGCTGCAGAGACTGTGAGGTTTACGTCCTGGTGAAATATTATTCAATTTTTGCTCCCATCCATCTCTACATATCCTCATGACTCTGCTGAAAGTGTTTTCCTATTGGCAAATGTGGTAGCGCTTTGGTAATAAATCATGAGCAAAAGCTGAGGCCCCCAGCTCAGCTGACATGATTCCCCACAATTGGATTTCTCACACTGTGCATATGTTATCATGGCACTGTGCAGTACCATGGAGACCAGCGATTCAATTGTCAAGCCTTTTCCTATTTAATTGATAAATATTAGTCCTGCATTTGTGGTCATGCATCGACTTTACCATGAATGTGACCTTGTAAAAGGTTTGAAGATGAGTTATAACAATTTTGCAGTTTAAGTATAAGCAGTATACTGAATAATTTAATATTTTTAAATCAACAATTAAATATGTGGTTCATTCATAATATGTATTATTAATGAATGTATAGCATTTCTTTACTCACAGGCAAAAGGTGAAGCACAGTAGGTACATATCGCATGTATTCAATACTCATCTTTCTTTACAAATTCAGCTAATAAAACTCAAGGCAGAACAATTGCACCTGGAAGCAAGGTTAAACATTTGCAGCTGTGCCCTCTGCCTGAACTTTTTCTATCTATGTCCAGTAAGTGTGATGTATTTAGTAAGAGGAAGATGCAGGAAAAAAATGCATATTAGTCACCAGAAATTGGATTTAGGGAAACATGTGATGAGATTCTCACTGCAGCCAGAAATAAGGAGAAAATGAGTGAATGTGGATGTGCTGCTGTAGGAGTTTTAAAGAGACAGCAAATGATCCAAATGAAAAGTGCAGACCTTATCACTGTCAGTATTTTACAAACTAACAGGATATGCTGTCTCCAGTCTGCTAATTTTTGTCAATGGTAGGATGAAATATACACTGTGATTGGCGGATGATGCAAGATGCACACAGTACAAGACGCTGAAGTTTGTGTTGAAGTTCCTCTAATTAACATCCAGAAATTTTTTAATTGTGATTTCCAAACTGCCTTTACAACAAGTTTGGAATGTGAAGCTGAGTCTGTCTGTCAGTAAAGTGCTTGTGTGGGTGTGTTAGCAGATGGAGAGTAAAAGAGCATCAGAGCATGACAATATAATGAGTCCACTAATCACAGTTATTCAGCCAAGCAGGAAACAGTAAAATAACAGTAAAGCCACTGTCATCAACAGCTGCAATATTGACTGTAGCAAAAACACAAAAAACTTTCATACAAAGCCGTGGTAACCTTTACAGTGTCTGCGAACAACAGCCACTGAGTACAGCCAATCTAACATTATAACACCAGTGCCAGTGAGGCATGAATGATGAAACTGTAGAATGTAGGATTATGGTGCATGGCAGAGACTGCATCACACTTCCCTTTTGTTAATATTGTTGTTAGAGCTGTACACAGAACGGCTATAGTTGCTTTTATTATTGTCATTGTTATTATTTTTTTTAAAACCAGGATGACCTAATTAAAATAATAATAATAATAATAATAAAAAAACATATATGAAAGGCAGCAGCATTTAGAGTTACTGACAAGACAGTAAAATGCGCAGATATAATATACACAGTATATAGTCCAAAATAAATTGCAGAAATATTAAAGAGTTGCATATGTGCTCTGGACACATTTACATCCTCATGGTTCCATTCCTAATAAAATGAGGGAATGAGGGGGAAAAAACAACCCAGTGACTAGTCAGACTAATTAAAAATCTCTTAAATAAAAAGTTTAATGTTTGGAATTATGGCCATGGTTTGATGATGTCTAGTTTAAAATTAACTTACCACAGCTGCTTTAAATCCCTTCTTTACACAATTCCAAATACAACAGAGAGTAAAAATGCTGTCATATGTGTCTTAACGCTATTGAACTTTTTACACTTTTTAATTAGACACAGCTCAGTCAGTCTTCTTTCTCTATTCAGTGGTTTAATGGAATTTAAACATAGATCAGCCCACAGTACAACGTGGAATTGGTGGCTCACTTTTATAATTGTTATAGGTGTAATAATGAGTGAGGCATTAACATTTACATGCTGTATCAGTGCAGTACAGCAGCTGGTCTTTTATTTCTCACTGTGTGATAAATAACAGAAGAATCATTAAGTCGTATGTAGCTAATAGCTTGTGTTAAACACATGAGGTGTTTCATGTCTCATGTCTCCATTCAAGTTTCAACTATCATTGTTTGAAAAAAGAAAGGGAAAAAAATATCTTTTCTATTCACAGAATAGTTTCAGTGTCTGAGTGATGACATGCATCACACTTGTCTCGGATGTGTAATAATGACAGCTGTGTGTGACAGTGTTAAATACTTCCTCAGCAAAATCAAACATTTCAGGTCACAGTACAAAAATATTCAGGATCTGCCTGTGGGCTTTATTTTTGGCTTCTGAAGTAAAACTGCATAAATATGTAATAGCACATTGTTTTAAGAAAAAACAAAATAGATAACATGGAAACTGGTCTATGTGACATCATAGGACAGCACGCCACTGTTAAGGTCATATTTTTATGCATTCCAAGCTCTTCAAGTCAGCTGGGATTGGCTGCAACTCCTCCCACGACCCTCATGTGGAGGATAGAGTGGTAGACAATGAAGTGATTTTTCTTTTTCTTTCAGCTTCTCCCTTTAGGGGAGATCCTCGAGCGTCCATCTTGCCCTATCCCTTGTCCCTCATGTCCTCCTTCATAACATCCATGAACCTTCTCTGAGGTCTTCCTCATTTCCTCCTGCCCAGCAGCTCCATCTTCAACATCCTTTGTCCAAGATAATCACTTTCCTTTTCCTGCACATAACCAAACCATCTCCGTTCAACCTGCGCTATCTCAGCATCTTCAGCTCTGCCACCTCCAGCTCAGCCTTATGTCTTTCAGACAGTGCCACTGTCTCTAAGTCAAACATAATACCTTGCCTCACTACTGTTTTGTCTTTCACTTTTGCTGCTACAAAATGGATGGAATATGGCATTTAATTGCTTTGTTAAAACCAATGCAGAAATGCCAGGAAAGCCAGTGGATAACATCAGCACCAAGGACAGCTCCTTAAATAAAAATAACATATAAACACATACAATCTCACAAATATCAACTTTCTATCTGGGACTTTGCAATCAGAATAGTAAATAAATGTGTAATTAACCCAAACAGTGCTTCTGAGACATGGTTTATGCCAAGAGATTTGGATGATTAACATCCACATTTCCATCTGATTTAACCACAATATAATCGCCTTGAATATCAAAGGTTCAGTTTTTGGCACAGCACATAGGACTCACTTAATTTTTAATTTCCTCACCAGGTTCACTGCTCATTTCCTGCAATGCTTGTCAGAGCTTATACAGTTCTTTGTAACCCTCAGCTGTCAACGCACTGTGGGACTACACCACATAAAGAACTGTGGCTTGAAAAATTACCGCGTGAAAATTTTAATATATCTTTCCTATGATGACTCAACTCAACATACTGTGATATAACACTGAACACTATTAATATGGGTACACACTTTGTACTGTGTAAGTGATATACAAAACAGTTGTACACATCTTTAATTAAACCAACATATCTCAATATCTCACTCCCTATAGTGAATAATTACTTTGAAAATTATAAATTCAAATGACACATGTTGTGCGCCTGTGTTATTTCAGTCGTTTAATTATTTTACCTGTTTGATGAAACACTTTTCTTCTAAGATTCTTTAAATACTTTTAAATCAAGTTTTTGTTTTTAACTGTGTTAGTTTTTAACTTTGAATTGATTTCGTTTAACTAAGATGGTTGTTTTAAGTAGCTGTACAGACCATTTAATCAACCTCCATTTACTCAATATGCTTTATAAATGTTACAGCCTTGCCTTGTCTTTGTACAGCTTTGGACAACAAGCCATCCAGCCTTACTGTTCACATTAACAATATTTTGATTAAAATATTCCCATTGCTTTTACAGGCAGCAGCTTATATAGTAAAATTAAAATGATGGCACTGTGCCCAACTGCCCATTCTATTGATCGGATTCACGAGAGATGACAAGGGGTATTTACTGCTGTATGTGTAAGACATCTATTTCAGCACAGCTTTTCATTGCCTGTTGTAATGAAGACATTGACCAAGTTAAATTTACATGTTTAGCTCAGAAAGTTGTTGCACAGACATTGTAATTAGTGAGACAATGGGAGTTATTCTAGGAGGATCCTCCACAAGCATGTCATTCCTGTTTTCTTACAACCCTGCTGTTATTTACTCAGATGGAGACCCCTTTCTGAACTTCATTTAGTATGGAATAAAAGACGAAAGGTCAAAATTACAGCGCTTGACAGTTTGGCAGCTTTAAATCTGTTTGAGGGTTGGTGCTATCAGTGATGCTATCATAAGTGATCCTTTTTGAGGCAATACTTAAACCAGTTTGATTACTGGTTGCAGATGAATTGTTTAAATTTAATATTTCACTTCAGACAAATTTAAAAAAAAGCCATACTCACTTTCATCTGTTAAGATGTCCTGTAGGTCAAACCATTCTGCATAGCAAAAGCAAAAATAACAGTAGCCAACACTGCCTTATCCCATGACACATCTCAAAGAACAAAACAGCAAAAATGACAGTCTATTTGTGCCTCTGACATTTCTTTGATGTTTACAATAGCAAAACATTGCATCAGGAGTGATTTTGTTTCAGCGAGAAACTGAATTATACAACTTTATAAGGCTCGGCACACACAGATGTTGTATCATTAATGTTGAAATGACATGCAAATGATCTGTTCATAAAATGGCTTTATAAAAAACAATCATTTAGTTTATTTTCCCCTCTGTTCATATGCTATGCTGAAGAAATAACTGCAGTGTGTCCTGTTTTTTTGATATACTTAAGAATAGCACAGGATACAATTTAAGATTGATTACAGTCAAGTTCTCTGAGTCAGAACATTAGACAGCTACCTATAATACCACTATTTGACTATTATTGCAGCTGTGTTTTCTATTGCTGTTTTGTGAATTTCAACGTTGTTCTTTCGTTTTGGTCGAGAGCATTGCCATCATTTTTCATCACTGTCATCCAATGTGTTGTTTTCACCGTTGCGATTTTTGTTGTTTTTATTGACTTTATTGTTTTTGTTAATGCTAATTGTGTTGTAATTGTTGTGTTTATTGTTATGTGATATCATCATTATGTTTGATTAATGTCAATGCTCTCGTGCTGTCATTGGTATTGGTTTTGCTGAGGTTATAACTGGATAAACCCACATAAGCCTTGAAAAAATATCATTATATTGTATTTAAAATTAGTAACAACATTGCTTTATGCAATAAAATGCCATATTAATTTTGAGCACAATACATTTCCTGCTGTTTATTTGTCAAAATGTGGCTTTTTTTACTTGTCATCTTTGTGTGTTCACTTTCTCAGAAAATAAGCACATTTAACTCTGTTCTAGCTACAACATACACTAAGTGGAACGCACCCTGTTTAGTGCAATGTGAGTGAATTATGGTCCTAATATTCACAGACTGCCTTATTGGCATTACTACAGAAGAAGAGTGTGATCAAAGTGGTTCACTGAGGCACACCAAAAACAATGACCCTCATCAAAAACTTGAGATCTCGCTGGTGAACAGAAATAAATATATAAATAAATAAATAAAATAAAAAAATTCAGCAGTTCTGAAGAAAAATAAACTACTTTACCTTATTCATTCATAAACAGAATGGGAAATCATTTTCATATACCATTATGGACATGACTTTGTTCAGATTTCAGTTCCTATTCACAATGATGAACTACCATAATGGGCACTTTAGGAAAAGTGAAGCAGAGTAAACAGAGAATGCTCTCAGGGTAATATATATTCTATTGTTTCACTGCAGAATAAACTGTCTGTTTTCTTGTTTTTGACTTTGCACTCTAAACTGGAGATGCAGTATGAGGTGTTACACATATTATTCAAGATATGTGACACAAGCCTGCAGAGCTTGCAAAGCAGGTAGTGCCAGCTTCTCACAGGCTCAAGAAACAAGCAGAATTATTTATAGGTGTAAAATATTTATTCTGGATCTGTCTGTGCCCCCCATTGCTAAAATATAACATAGACTATTCTGCAAAAACCCACTGTGGGCTGGGACATTGAAAGAATAATTTCGACTCATTTTACTGCTACAACCTATTTGATAGTTTGTAAGTTGTGTCTAAATAAGACAGGAGAACCCTAATTTACCTCAGACACCAGTTACACTATGTAACTTTTAAATATAATTTAAAACTTATTTGAGAACTTTGCAGATAACATTCTTTAAAATGAAAAAAACAAAGAACATTTGTATATTTTATAAGAAATGCAGTAAAACCTCCCCAGTGTCTGGCATGTGGTTTATGTGACTTGATAACAATATTAAGTAACTACACTGAAAGTCAAAATGGAAATGGGAAATGACCCTGTAGTTCAAATCCTGCTGTGCTGCAAGAATACTGAGTAAATACATTCATTTCTCAGGCTCCAGAAATGTACTGAAAACAAAACACATTGAACAAATGACACTTCTGTGTGCATGCTAAACAGTGGAAGATGGGTTTTTTTTTCATCCGAGTAAATGTGCAATTCATTTAAAGTTCACTCTTAGATACAGATCTTTATGCTGATCAAGGGCAGTGGACCATTTAGTGTGCTGACCTCGGTCAAAGCAATAGCTGCTGTCAATCACCCCCAACGTGAAATAAAACCCCATTTAAAATAGTTTGTTTATGTGTGTAAGAGCCAAGTGCATATCTGTGTCTGACTCAGTGGAAACCTGGTTGTTGGGAAAACTGGCAAAACTACTTTAAAAAGTCAAAAGAAAAGACATTCATATTTTGGTGTCATTTGTCTGTCACAGTGTAGTAAATGTTTTCATTTCAGTTACCTTAGTCAGGGTCAAACTGCACATATGTTAGTGCGAATCTGAAAGTAAGCATCTCATTACCAGATTCAATGAACCTGTCCATGCACGAGCATGACCACACATTATTATGGTTATATTTATAAAACATTTCAACTCTGTCTGCATTGCTAATTATTGTGTTGAATATCAGATCTTAAAAAATGTTTTTGCTACTAATTGGAAGTTGAAGATCCCAGCTATTAAGTGTAACTTTCACAGTGATGTGTCTTATACCTCAAAGTGTGTTTGTACAATGGAGAAACATTATCTCAACATGTACCGAACTTCTGTTTTATCGCTACAGTAATTGTTATGGAATTATTGCTCAGCCCTGCAATCCATACACATACAAAATGCACCACCACACTTACTCATTTATAATGCAAACAAGTAGAAAGGGGTTGGCAACAAGGGCGGATGAGCATCAAACGCACAGTGCAGTACATTTTAGGCGCAAACAGCTTACCTTGTTGAAGACAAAAGCAAAGATCCTGTGCACCTCAGTGGACAAAAGATCACGCTGAGAGCAAAAGTCTCACTTCAACACAATCTTCATTATTTTCTCCAGAAAGCCTTCCACATGCTAAAGGATTGGTCTCCTCCTAGTTAAAGAACAGCAACAGCAGTCACATCCATCCACATTAGCAGAATTAGCAAATGAGAACTGTAGTGCATGCTCTGGCAATCTGTATAGATTAATAAATAAATAAATGAATTAATAAAATAAATAAAATAGTTAATTCACTTCGCCTTTTTTGCAAAAAGTGCACTGAATTGTGCTGTCCTTAGTGGCAATATATATCAGGTGTGGGTAAACTGTAAAGTGAAGCTTAAAGATGTATGATTAAAATGTTTTTCTTTTTTTTTTCCACAGTGGACATTTTGACACAAATGTTTTGACTGCATATTAAAAAATTTACATGTAAAAAAAGGCAACTGGACTTAGTTGAATTTCTTGAAGACGTTTCACCACCTTTTTTTACTACACTTTTGGATACCATGACCTGGATGACTGAGAATCTTCACAGACAAAAATTTACATGGTTTTCTGAGTCATCTACTTGTTACAAAAGTCAGTTTGAATGGAAAAATAAATAAATAAATGAATAAACAATATGTACCTGCATAACTTCATCTAATCCTGTTTTGGACTGTAAGAATTATTTTTGCAGATGAAATGCAAATTTATATTAGTTGCTATTTTGCTGACACTATACTCTTTCTTTTTAAACAAGGCTGATATGATAATGAAAGTTGCACATTTTCAGGGTGCAGATCCAAAGAATGACAATTTTATTTTTAGAATACATAAAGTACCACATAGAACAACAGCTGTACGTATAGTGTTTCCTCTGCAATAAGAAATTAGGCTATTTGCTCAGAACAGTTTTACATCAATATGGATTTCCCAAAGCCTCTTTATTTTAGTTTGACTTGCTTTGTTTTATTTTGGAGAGAAAATAATGTATAACTTTATGTTGTGTAGATTATTTCATCTATTTCCCCCTTAAAAGAAAGTATGTGCCATAAAAACATACTATATTATATTATCAAATTCACATAAGCTCTCTCTATACACAGGCTGTGCATATGCAGTGCATGCAGTAAAGAAAATGTTCTCATGGATCATGAGAGCATTTTCTTTTTGTTATCCATTTTGTATACGTTCATGTTTAATGTATACTGCATTTTTGGAAGGACGGGAAAGCATATTGAGAGAAAAGTAGAAAAGCAAGAGGGAGTTGTGGATGAATGACTACTGCTGTCATGAACAGGGGGAATTTGACACCCCCCCCCAGCACTGCTTTACCTTGCAGTACCAACCCCCTCTACCCCCTACTCTTTTACTCCAGCTGTGTGCTTGTTGGGTCTGTGTGCCTCCTGTCTCCTTAGGCCCTAAACCGTCATTAGCACACAGAGTAATCTGTTGCCTTTCCCAAACCCATTTTTGCTCTTTCTCTCCTCTGGTTTCACATAAACATCAGGCTTTTTTTTTTTTTTTTACCAGCCCTGGCATTCTTAAAATGTCAGAAGAATTGTCCCAAGGCTTTAGAGACACACAAAAAACTGAGTGTCTAATAAACTATGTTAACTGGGAGCACTAAGAATCTGTATGCATTGCTATGGTATTTACTTACACAACAGTGTTGGGGGAAGAAAATGAAAAAGTGATTGGAGGGAAACAGAGAGAAGATACACTTGACAAGCTTATTTTGGAAAAGAGTTTGCACTGACTCAGTGGCAGGAACACTCTGATACATTGCGGTCTGCTATCTTCTTTACAAATGGAAAAGATGAAATGCTTTGTCAAAAAACACTGATACCATTGAAAAAAAAAGCCTAAGGAGGGTAAATACAGGACTCTCTCTTGACCACACTTATCCGGTCGACACAACTGATATGACCACAGACTGCAGTGCCAAAATGAACTATTGTGAGTCCAGCTTTTATAAAACACATTTATTTATCCCGTTGTATGGTGATTTTGTGTCACACTGACTTTCTGTAGAACTCCGACTGGCATTTAGCTTTAACCAACACTGTGATCTGTCAGCTCTGGACACCACCTAGGACAAAAAAAGGTCACATTACAAGTTCTTTATACTGATGTACGTACACAAATAACTAATGCAGTGGCATGCAATGTTTGAAAGAGATTTTGATCAATACAGCTGACTGCCAAGTACTATAGAACCATTTCTGCTGATCTCCAACTAGGCCTGCTCAAAGCAGCCTTTTGTCCTCCCATCAAAGGCAGTGATGCAAGATGCTGCCTTAGGATCAGCCAAGTACTCAGAGCTGATTTAGCGTCAGCTAACTTTGTGAAGAGGGGCGTGAGCAACAGAAGCAGTCAACCAACTACTCGGACAGCGTCCCAAAGGACATTTCTTGAATCTCTAACAGACTTGTTTAGACTTGAAAATATTGCATTGAGGTCACTCATGGTACTCAAGTGTTACTGTTATGTCAAGATTTAGCTTAATCTGATGTTAGTGATGTCCATGCTTCCTAAAACAATCAGTACTAGATTTGTATTTAACTACCCCCTCTTTTAAAGTGGCACCCTTATCCTACATATGCAGCCTTAACAGAGAAACACATCATCCAAGGTGCCATCTTTGATTATAGCATCTTGTAGTCTGTCATTTTGATTTGAAGCCTACCTCAAACTGCCTTGACCATTTGTTCTCTGGAGACAAACATACACACTATATATAGTAATGTTTGTAGAAATTGTTTGTAGAAAACTCAAAAGTCAACCATTTTTTTAATTAATCCTGCCTAACACAGTGTGTGATGATTTAGAGCTACACTAACATCTGGGCAGCATTTAGTATTTTTGTGCCCATGTGCCACATTCATATGATACAGGAGAGGAAAAAAATAACATATGTTCACAGGTACACTGTAATATATGGACGAATTCCTTTAGAGAGTTCAAACAGCAGGGAGCTGCTGTGGGGAATTTCTCTCCTTCAGTCCTGTATTATTCAAATTATCACAGTCGTTTAGCATACTTTTTTTACAAGGGAATAAAAATTACTGGCAGGTTTCCAGTAGTATTGTTTTTGATTCCACTTTGATTACAGTACAATAAGAGCCCTTCTCAAAATCAACAATGTCCTCCTCCTCTCCACGGTCTCTGGACTCTGAAAATGGTTGACAAATTAAAAACAAAAAAACTTAATTGGAAGCACTCAAATTAATTAAGTTCTAATGTTAGCAAGTTACATGAGACAATTTCATACAACTTCCTACCTTAACATTTTTCTTATTTTGCAGAGCTGGTGAGGACATGTCCAATCTGTCTGAGAGAAAGTAGAAAGAGCAAGCATCTAGTCAGCGGGCTTTTCAACCCAACGGACAACTGTTTATTGGTCAAATGGCTCTGCTGTGAAATGAGGTGGAGCGATACCGGTTAAAAGACACAGCTAATGTGGCAATACCTTCTCCCCCCTTCTTCCAAGCAGGTTGGAAATACTCTGTAAGGTTCATGACTATTCTGCTGAAAATGCTATTGATTGAGTTGGACAACAAAGTGATAGCTGCAAAATGTTACAACCAGAGATGGGTTGCAGGGTATTTCTTTTTGGGTCACAGACTGAATTTTATCCAGCCTTTTACAAAAGATTTGTTAAATAACACATGTTCAATATTAAGTATTGTTTAATTTATCATACATACAGTATATCTCAACCAAATGTCTGATTTATCCCTTTAAAAGTACCATTGGGTGTTACAAAAATGGCAGTAAGCCAGGTTCAGGTTCATTAATAGTATGGAATGTGTCACAATGTGTCAATTTTTTCCTATTTTTAAGAGGTACTGTATATTCCTGAATAAAAAATTGTGAGAAACACTGTTCTGTACTGCACCAGTTTTAATTGCATTCTGTGTCTAGCCCACATGATATCGTAACTGAAAACAATCAGTTTACAAACAGTTTGCAACATCCTCTTCTTATCCATTTCACACGTTTTGAAAGAACAAAACATTTTAACTCATGGAATCTGTACTGAGATAATATAATTAGTAAGGTGACAGATGATCACGTTTAGAAAGGAGCCTGCTCATGTTCAGAATAGTCCTGTTTGGAAGCTGCCTCTTCAAGGTGTAACACTCGGCACCAGCCTTCTTGAAACTTAATTAATCAAGAGCCAGATTAATTGAGTTATTAAATTGAGCCAATTATCTCAGTGCTGGTCCCATTCTGAACTTATGTTGGATGACAGCTCACTTCAGAGTGATGGAAAAGGAGGAACAATGAAGATCATGAATTTCAAGCAATATTGACATATTGACACATACGAGTACTGTAAATACTCTAAATACCTTTTGGTTCTAAAATATTTCTCCTATTTCTCTTAAAAAAAAGTTTTTGCTATTCACTCTTCATACTTTTCCATCCTGCAAGCTCTAACACTGACATTAACTAATGTCACTTAGTTCACTTCCTGAGCTGGTACTGTCCTCATTATTCCTGACTTCTGCCTCTGACACTGTCTCCCTCTGGCCTCATACAAATATTCCTTGTGTCCAATCAGCAAAAGGAAGAATATATACAAGAATCATACTTTTGTCAAATAGAATGAAGCAAAGTCAAAATCAATATAATTTGAATCTTTTCAATTTATCCTCAGAGTTATCTGCTCCCATAGAATTGGATTTCACAGGCACAAAGCCAGTCTCACTGGCAAACATGCACTGACATTTTTTCCCTGAGAAAAGAAGATGGATTTTACTCTAAATTAAATGATATGGCAGAACACAGAGGTTGATACACGAGTTCAGAGGTCACAAGCGTAATACATGATCTTTTTTTGTTCAAAGCAATATTGCAAGAGAGGCTGGCTGGCTAACGCGGGGCAATCTCTATTAAAACAGAAGTTTGACAGGTTCAAGGGATAAACAAGCCCTAACTGAACTCACAAGAGAGTGTGGGTTTAAAGATAGGCTCTATAAATCTGGAAAAGGTTAGCAAAAGCAGACTACAAAATGCAAACAATGCAGCCCACCTATCAGCTTTCTATTCAAAGTTCTACATAGTTAAGGATTTTCCTGTTATTTAACTTTAAAATTAACATTTACTGTGACTAAATTTTTTTTTTTTTTACCGTTGAAAAATACAGTATGAGCTGTTTTCTTCCTGATAAAATAGTTGAAAAAACTGGCAGCAGGGTCGCCATTCTTTTATTGTCACTAAACTGTATTTTTTTCGGTTTATGAAAAATACAGTACTGAATACAGTTATACCCTGAGCGGTCACACAACATATGACTAAAGGCACTTTTATTAAGAAAAAAAAGACTGTACTGTGCAATTTTCACAAAATCAAACACAGCAAAATCATTCATTTTTCAATCATGTACATGTATTTAGTATATGAGAAAAAAATCCCCAGTATCTTATTGTACATTACTATTTATTTTTAAAAGTATCAGTGGTACATAAATACATATGGCCACACAATTAGTGTAGTAGTTAGCACTCTTGTTCTGACCTTTGCAAGGTCAGAACAAGGGCCTTTCTGGATGGAGTTTGCATGTTCTCCCTGTGTGTGGAGGGGTTTTCTCCAGGCTCTCCAGCTAATCCAGGGATTAGGCCAGTTGGACACTCTAAATTGCCCGTAGGTGTAAATGTGAGAGTGAATGGTTGTTTGTCTCTCAGATGGGCAGCAATAGAATAGTCTGTTGCATCTGTAATGTCAAAGAAACATGCCAAAAAAAATCCCAACAACAAAAGAAATAAGAACTATAACTGAACAGTCCGACTTAACAATAGTTCAACTAATAAACAAACAGCTTCTGCCTCTATGGCCTTTACTGTCGCCAAGCAGACTCATGCCAATGTAATCAATACAAGTCTGAGAAAAACAACCATACTTGCACCGATTTGATGAAGCAGTAAGACACAGCAAAACACTTATGTTACTTTAACTGTTGAAGTGACAAGTTTCACACTGTCATAATTGTTATGCTTCATGAATTCACTGGTAAAAATGTGTCCATCTTTTAAACAAAGATGTAGAAATTAATATAAGCCTCTGAATAAATGCTAGATAGCAGTCAAATCCTTCAGTCATGACATGCACATACTCAGTACAGCAAATGAAAACATCTAAAATTGCTACTCACCAAATGACTCCTAATGATGGGGATGGATGACGAAAAGTTCAGATCCAGCTTCCCATGTGTAGCTCAGGTGCTTTTCTCAAAATACAAAAAAAATACTGCACGATACTGTCACCTTGTGGCACTTAACAATAATGTGCCCTATTTTAGGAATACATTCTAGCTATGTTAATGAAAGAGACAATGGAGTGTGATTTAACACATTTTGTTTAGTGGAGAACAGTGAGAGCTACACATTTATTAATTTTTTTCCCTGAAAACTTTATTTATTGATGGCTATAAGGATGTGAAGAGGGTGTCAACAAGTAAGATCAAAAAATTCTAAGGTAAATTAGGATCTCTTGATTTATAAGGCTGACAACCTGGCTGCTCTGGCGAGGTTCCAAGCGAGCTGAGCCAATACTGAATGTGACATCTACAGACTGTGCGTCAGCCACTGATTGGTGTTGTCACTGGAAAAGTGTTGTCAATGGAAAAGTCACAAGTCCCGAAAATATCTAATCTCCAACATTTACCAAGGAATTTTTCTAAATGTCAATATTTAATAGAGGATTCAGGTTTATTTAGCAAAGGCCACTGCTAAAAGCCAGCAATCATGAGCCTCATCACAACCCTTTCTGTTGTATTATGGTTTAGTGACTTAGCACAGACGTATTCTGTGCTCCAGTCATGCAGTCACGCAGGAAGTACTGAACTAATTTTTTTAATCAATTGAGTCCAATCATTCAGTACACCAAAAAATAACTGCTTTGCTCTTCACTAGTTTGTTTGTGTTGCATATAAAACTACATCACAGCAGTTTAGTGCAGCCGTGCAATCATGAGCCCACCCTTGTCAAGGAGCTACTATGGAGTAATGAAAACGACGTGTCTGATATCAAACAGAGAAGAGTTGAGCCATGCCAAGCTGTGCCGGAACTATGTAGTGGAAATGTACCATTAGTTTACCCATTGCAACCCATCTGGTGTGAGGGAGCAAGTGCCAGAAATTATGTAATCTCTGCAAGTGCGTCATGTGCGAGTTGTCATGGCATTTCTTGTAACTACAAGTCTAAAAGGAAGTGTGGAAGGAAGTATAAAAGACAAAGCAAGAAAAGGGAAAGTCACACAGAAACTGTATCAAACAATATTTGAGACACAGAAACTGAGTTTTAAAACTTACATATAGCTTATCAGATAAAGAATGTTATAGTGTTGAGGAAAAAAGTGGTCCTGAATGTGACAGTGAGCACAGCAGCAGATGAGTGGCTGCTGTTTGATACATTTTGTTACACGAGAACAAAAGTGAATGAGAAGATGATTCATACTGTAGTATCACATGCACCTATAATGGTTTTGTATGACATAGACATTTTGTGTTGGTTGTATATATATATATATATATACTCTATTGCTTAGCTGATTGGTTCTTACCATGATATGAATTCTAACAGTTGTCAAATAGGCCTGTCAGCTGTGTACCAACCTGACTTCTGCACAACACAACTGATAGTCCCAACCCCTTAAGAAGGCAGCAATTTCCACAAATGAACCCTGACAAGGCACACCTGTGAAGTGAAAACAATTTCAGGTGACTACATCATGAAGCTCAATGAGAGAAGGCCAAGGGTTTGCAGTGCTGGCAACAAAGCAAATGGGCTACTTTGAAGAATTTGAAATATAAAACGTGTTTTGAGTTATTTCATACTTTTTTGTTGACTACATAATTCCATATGTGTTCATTCATAGTTTTGATGCCTTCAGTGAGAATCTAAATGAGATTAAATGAGAAGGTGTCCAAACTTTTGACTGGTAGTATATATATATATATATATATATATATATATTCAATGTTTCAACGCAACACACTGGTTTTACTGTCTGCTGCACAGTTTCAGAAAAAAAAACAAAATTCAAATTTCCCTGACATTCCCAGTTAACAGCTGCAGCTTTCATAGAACACCACCTGCAAGTGACATTATCCAGCACCTTATGTTGTGTCGATTAAATATAGTCATGTATAAAAGTGGGACTACCTCACACTGAGTTATCTACAGTGACAGAGACTGTTCTCTTTAATGACCCAAACACATTTGTTGCAAGCAACCTGCTTAGTCCAACTGTGGGATCCTCCTTTATTATGAACCAACCCCCCCCATTCTTACATTCACTATTTCAAGTAAGTAATGCGATGTTTACACTAGCTGGTAGCAGGAATATAAGAAATCTTCCACAAAATTTTGCAGAGAACCAAATTTTATTGTTTTTACCTGAAATGTTATTATGAACATCAAAACATCAAAAGTGCCCCAAGTGGCTAAAACAAAATGCACATCTGTAAATGTGAAGTCACATGAGTGGTTTGCAGAAAAATAAAGTAGCCACATATGATCCTGGTGATTGGCTTGGTATGCCTTCAAATTAAAGGGACCAATCATAAGCATACAAAGATAAAGGTAATAGTGGCCCTCATTCAATCTGTATGTCACCCACACTGACAGAGAAGAGATGACAGCGCTCCCTTCTATTGTTGTTTGGCTTAGCTGTGTGCTGCCGATGCAGGTCAATGACATGAGTGTTCAATGCACGCATATTGGCAAACAGCCTCATGGATTCTGATATGACCATTCTCACTCATGTTGCATGGTCTAGTCTAGGAACTCACATACTAAAGTAACACAAATATGATTTGAAAATCAAAATTGATGACAATTTATGTGTCCACATGACCCTGAAAAAGTAAAATAACATCAAAAAATAAAAATCGATGGAAAAAAAAAACATTACAACCTGATAATCTAAATAAATGTAGCCTCTAAATATAGGCATAATGGCATGAAAAACAAAACCAGTGGGAAAAAACAAAGGCTTGGAGTAAACTGTTGGAGCACATCATATCAGTTAGATATGTTAACAGATGAGAGTACATGCCTTTTTATGCATGTTTTATCAAAGTGGAGGAACTTTCACGATGAAGGTGAAGATGAGTTCCTTTTTCTCCTTCATGAGGCTCACGTATTAAAATCCCTCCTTCTTTGTTGTGTAAGCAGTCCAGTGTAACATTACACTGCCTTGCTTCTCTCTGAGATCAGAGGACATTGTTTTATCGATCAGCCACAGTTGACTCGTCGATGCATTCACACGACCTTCCTTCACTTGACCTGAGCTTGTCACACAGAGAAGCCACAGAGCTGACCAGCTGCCGGCCAATGTCACCACCTATCTCTGACCCCGGCTCATTCACTAACCAGCTTGGCTTCCCCCGGCTCCATCAGTTTCACCACAATCTTTCTGTCTTATACAGCAGTTCCATTTCAATCAGTCTGTCTATGTCTCTACAGGGGTGTTGCTGAGCATGAACCCATTTTCAGAGAAAACAGACAAATAAAAACATAATTTTAGCATTGTTTTTATTTATAGCAATCCACTCTTTTTGAATAGGGTTTTTATATATATAGTGTTTTTTTAATTGTGCTGGGCAGCCCTCCACCCTCTCTACACATTTGTTTGAGTCATTTTCAAATGCAAAGATTTTTTTTTGGTTCATATCTTTTTATAACATATAAATATAAATATTTGTTTTCCCAACCATTTACCATGAAACAATTCCTACTTCAAAATGATGAAAGCTTTGACAGAATGATCAAAGTCTTTACGTTTATCCTGTCTTTGTGCTAAGCTGGGGGTGGCTACTTAGGCCTTGTCTGTAAACCATTCAAGAAGGTAGAGACATTAAAGTGATGCCAATCTTTCCATATATCTCTCTTTCTGGAAGCAAACAATTTCTGTCAACCCCTTCATAGAATGTATCAAAAAAAAAGTAGATGTATAATTTCTAGGTCCAGAAAGTCAAGCCAATGCAGAAGTGCTTGACGCTTTAATTTGTGATGTGTTTGTGGTCTCAAAATATAGTGTCACTTCTTCTTCAATACAGCATGATGTCTATTTGGTAAATATGGTCCCATCTAGAGCCAAATGGATGTTAAAGTATGTGTTGGGGTGTGGACACTGTGTGATTGACAGTTAGTACAGGCAAGGTGGACATGCAGAGGACAACCTGTCAGCCAGGCTGCTCTTTCATGCGTGGTTACTTCTGTTAAAACACACACACACACACACAAAAGATTGTACTGATCAAGATACTGATCCGAAAGTTTGAAAAGAGCAGTTCACAAATTAATGGGCTATTTCTTGGTGACACCCTACTTCAAAAAAGAAAAATAGGCAAACCAACAAAAAAACTGACATTTTCCTTTAACCTTCTGGTTTTTCAGCACTGGTAGCTGTCCACCCCTCCTTTTTTAACCCCAGTGTTCATCTTGTGCTGAGCTATGTTTGTGCAACTTGGAGACTGGTGTTTTGTTTAAGGGCACCTTGATGGTAGATGCTGTGAAATCAGTCTTTATCATCTCACAACCATATTTATCTTGAGTCAACCTTGCAGTCACAGGTTGTATTAACCTGTGGGCTGAAACTCCTCGTGTGCCTGCTTGGTCCTCAACTCACGCATGAAATTGTTAATAAGCACATTTCAAGAACAGCTGAATAAAATTAAAGACAATTTAAAGTCAGATGCCCATTAAATTAAATTAAGTGCCATTACATAACTAAATAAGCTGTAAAAAGGAATTGTAGTGTGACAGGTTTTTGGTAATGGCAATTATCTGAAGTTGGAAAATAGTACTTTTATTCATAGTAATGATACAGTTCTCCCTTTTATGAACACATTTTCATTGGGTCTTAGATAAGTTAATTGAAATGAAGTGCTGATATGATTGTAGCTCTCAGAATTGAATACCACCCATAATTAGACATTTGTCAATTATGGCAGGTTTACATCCAGGTCATGTGAAATGTGATAAAGTAAGGCATGATTTTTAGAGTTATCAGTAGCTCATTTCCAGGAGAGGAATTTAAGGTCAAGCTGAATGACTGCCAGATGGATTTAAAACATGCCCCTTGCCTTTTGTGGTCTGCAAGAATAAACTGTTGTCAAACCCATGATATGAAATTTTTAACTTTAATCTCTTGCATCTCAAGGGTTAGGTTCAGGGTTAGCATTTAGCAATAACTAAAATATTTCAGTTGAGTCCTGCTTTTTGATCCCATTGCTTAGCAAATAGATACTTTTTCAGAATTTCACATACTTACATGACGCTTTTTTATGCCACCTTGAAATGCAGCCATCAATCAGAATTTTTCTTTGATGAAAGTTTTTGGTGTCTGTTGGAGCCAGTGCTCCTGCAGAGTTTACACAAGGTTCACTGAGACTGGACGTCAGAGAACTGAGATGACTGACAAAGTGAGGGAGGCAGTTTCATTTGATCTACATGTGATGTTCTAAAAAGATCTTTTCCGGCACTGTCACTTTGCAGGGCACAATCAGCAGTTGGCGCAGTGGCACAATGGATAGACTGGATTATAATCTCATTTTAGCACTATTACATTTTTCATGTGAGTCCTTAAATGTGCTCCCTGTAGATGCTGTCACATTGTGTAAGTCTACATGAAAGCTTGCCACTCACTCAGTTTGCCAGAGCAAATGCCACAGTAAAGTCCATGATTTCTTTTTTCTTCCAAAAAATTCACAAGTTGCCTCTTGATGATTAAGTGGGGCATTTTATTTGTTTATAAATGTTATAATAAATACAAAATATGCCAACAAAAGCTGCCAAATGACGAAACTGAAAGAAAAAAGAAACTAGAGCGATAATAGTAAGCACCCCCTTTGTTTGACTTCACATTAACATCAGAGGCCTTTTAGCTCTGACACATTATTCAGAGCAACTTGCAATACAATGCTTTAAAGAGGTCCATTAGCTTTAATATCTCAGACATCATAAGCGAGTTAAGAATGAGAGAGGTTAAAGATCAGAGTCAAACTGCACTGATGAAAGCAGCAACAAGTTATTACTGTGTCTCATGATTGCTCATGAATAACCACAGTTGCAACATTTTGAAGGTGTATTGTATGAAAATTACCTTCGACAGTGAGGATTACACACAGCATACTTCTCAAAACTCTTATCTCAAACTGTGTTTTATCAGCCTCCTCACCGTTGCTGTCCATTTATCAGCTGTTCTGGCATTCCTGTTAAAGCCGCCCCATGGTTTGTCTCTTGAACAGTGATGGACACAGGTGGTCAGAGGAAGTGTCCACATGGCTGAGAGCAGACCACTGTCCTGGGGCTCTGGCAGTGGCCTTGAAGGCTTATCATTTCTCCACAGAAGTGCTCTTTCATGCTTTTGATCTCGTGTAAATTAGTTTCTCTGGCTTTTCTGTAAAAGGCAATTTCCCCTCCCCACCCCGTCACAGAAAATCCCAGTGGTGACATGGCATGATCGTAAACTTATTGGAGTGTCACTTCTGACACTCTGTGTCTGTGTGGCAGTGACCTTAATTGACAATCTTAAGCAACCTAGCTTTACGGGATAAAACAAAACAATGTGAGCATTGAAAGAAATACAATTAGCTCATTACCTGGCCTCCCAACATGACAGAGCTGCCATTGATGGGTCACAAAAAATACATCATTTATTAAGTTCTCTGGATTTGAAATTTAATAGGATCTCTTCCACAGTAAATTACCGGCCATAAATTAAATCAAATAAATCGAAAACAATAAAGTAAAAAAGTCAATGAAGAAAAACTGGACATCAGGTAGGACATTGTGTTTTGTGCAATGGTTTATGGTGCTGAACACTTTATTACTTGTGATATAATTATTACATCTAAGTTGTCCTGTGTCTTAATTGAACTGTTTTGTCTGTTTACATCTATAATGTCTGTTTATGATTATCACTGCACACTTAGAGATGAGAATCACGTGCATGACTGTTGTTAATTTACAATATTACAAAAAAGGATACAAACTGATGAGTATTTTTGCAATTTTATTTTTTACACAACTTGTGAAAAACAAATAAAAAAAAAATCACTCATCAATTTAATCAAATTGTTCAGCTTCATTGTTAAATTGTTGTAATTTTAACTTTTAAATTCTAATGAACTTCCACAATAAAAACAAAGCATGCTGCCATCAATACAATCATCAAAGGGATTCCCCAAATTCTTGGATTTGACACAGTTTAATAAAACAAGGAACACATGTAGACATCTGCAACAACTGTCACTTTATGAATGTGAACTGTGACTTTGAATATACAAAAAGTACAGCATATCTACTAATCATGTTGCACTGTGTTACTCCTTTAAATCACTTTAAATCACTAAATCATATTTTGGTTCCTTCATTAAAAGGTACTGTAAAATTGTAAAAACTGTAAAAAATAAACTCACCTCTTTGATACTACATTAATCCTTGCCACTATTAAATCAAAATCTATATTAGCAACCAATTGGTAATGATGTCATGCTTTCCTTTGATTTAAAACATAAAACTGAAAGACAAATCACATGTGGGGCAGTTTTATGAGTCACAATTTAAATAAAAAAACTACACACGTCATCAACTTTGTTCAACAAAGCTTTGTTATTCTGACAGATGACATTCTGTGACATATGCTCTCCATATTCAGTTTAGAAGTGGTAAAATGAAAAGGACTGACAGATTGATGTGATTATCTTTAAGCAACTGGTAATTGTCAGTGATGGAGGATGTAATCAAATCCAATATTGTCTGTGGCTGTGATGCGGGAATGCAGACAAGATCTTTAAGCATTGTGTTTCTCATTGTATTTTATTGCAAGAGGCAGAAAAAGAAGTTTGTGATTCTTGGGAGAAACTTGGACACTCTAAATTGCCCGTAGGTGTGAATGTGAGAGTGAATGGTTGTCTGTCTCTATGTGGCCCTGTGATGGACTGGCGACCTGTCCAGGGTGTACCCTGCCTCTCGCCCTATGTCAGCTGGAGTTAGGCACCAGCGCCCCTCGCGACCATCAGTGGATAAAGTGGTAGAAAATGAGTGAGTGAGTCCTGAATGGATATTTAACTGCTCTGCATATGTGTTTCCTGCCCTCAGACCACGTCGCAACAGACTGTGGTGTCTCCCGTTGGTTTGTAGGCTGCTATTTTAAAGCCCCTTGTTAGTTCAACCAGTGCTTTTTTAAAACCAGAATTTACAAATGCTGTATTGAATAGACCTGAAACTAACAATGACATTGATGTTATAAATTAAGTAAGAAGTAGAGTCATTTAACATTTACATAACCTACATTCCTAGTTTTTTGATTTTATTTAAATCCATCCTTTACTTTTTTGATACGTTTCTTTTTTTTTGATGTGTTTTGTTATGTTGCTTATTTTTTTTGATTATGTTGATGATCAGAGCTAAAAACATAACCTGCAAGTCAATGGTGGGGTCTAAGGTTTTAGAGAAATTGGCTTTGTTTTTGTTTTGCAACTATGTTGAGACTAAGAGAACATTGGCTGCTCCAATCAAGAGCCAGTTGTCCTATAGCTTAGCATAACAAAAAAAATTAGAAAATTTGTGACACAGTATCACTAAACTGCAGCCAAACACAGCTATACCATTAAGTGCTCTCCTAACAATGTGTGATAAGCAAAAAGCAAGAACAACTGGGTGTGATGCATTGTAGGAGTAAAGCTGTTGCAACCACAGTGAAGAAATAGCCCATCCTCTGTGCATCCCAATAAGTTTAACACACTATCAAAATACAGCACAGGGCTGATGAGATTAAATGAACATAAAGCCCATCAGAGCTGTTTCTCTCGCAGCCTGTCACAGTTTCCCTGCATTCACGGACCAGTATCAGTCCTGAATAGTGAAGTTTTAGTATAAACCTTCAGTGCTGTGATTAACTTACAGTCAACACACACACAGAGCTAGAGAGAGAGAGTGGAAAAACAAAATGGATGCATTTAATATGCTTGTCTGAAAGGTCAAGTGTTAAAAGGAAGTTACAACTCAATGGATAATGTAATGAGTAGAGATGATTTAAGCATCTTCTAAATGCTTGTCTCATCTGACACTTTTCGCCCTGCTTATTTGAATACAAACCTCAATGAGAAATCACTTTATCCTCATTTACATTTTTTTATTGAGCACCTACTCTTGCCTTACCAAAATCTATGAATGTATCTTTCAGACATTCAGACTCTCTTTTGAAGAAACTGTTTAATATTATTAATTGATTACTAAATTAATTGTCAACTATTTTGATACTCGATAATTTCATTTTTTAATAAATATGAATATTTTCTGATTTCATTTCTCTATTTGACAAAGAATTTGTTAAAACTGCAAATGTTGCTCTGAGAACATCATCATTTTGAAGTTTGGGAAACACCAATCAACATTTTCTAAATCACACTTTACATTGTTCGGCTAAGAACCTACAATGTTATAGAGACAGAGAAAAGAACACTGAACAAGCGCTTGGCATTGGTGTAGAGAGAAAACTCCCTTTAAGAGGAAGAAACTTTTGGCAGACCCAGACTCAGATGTGCAGTCGTCCTGCTTCCATTGGTTGGAATGAAAGACGAAACAGTAGAGGACAGAAGAGAACAGACCAGGAGCAGATGTAAAACAGCTGTTTTCAAATGGTGTCACACGGGTTGTTGTTGTAATGTCAACAGGGACAGGACAGTGTTAGCAATAACAGCAGCAACTTTGACAGCAGCACTGACTAATGTCAGACTTCAGGAAGAGGGTGAACGTTAACAAAACAAATCACCATCATGTCAAGTTTATATCAGACCTGATTGCTGTTCAATACCTGTGATACTGCATCTTGTGACTGAGCAGTAAAATGTTGATTCAGATGATGATTAAAACTCTCGGGTTTTAATCATCTATATACTGAAGGTCTGAAAAACCCTGACACGTGTGTGTGTGTGTGTGTGTGTGTGTGCATCACTGTAGATGGAAATGTGCATTGACTGACAAGTTAAAACATACCTAGAAATGTACAATTTCATTTAGTTACTCATTTTTTTGCCATGTACAGTTGTATATACCATGCATACAGAACAGGTTAGACTTGTACTGAAATGGATGTTAAGTGGAAAACAACAATATCACCTACTGGTTTGTGAATTTCACTTTTGAGTTTTGCAGAGTTTTGCTGTTTGGTCAGCACATGAGCCCTAAAGTTTAATCCGGTTTTTGTCTATGTGACAAAATAGGATCATAATTTAGAGAAAAGTGTTTAGACAAAAAGGAAAATGTTCTCTGGCATGTAAATTAAGTGAGTGGGGTCATTCTCTTAGCCATTTAAGAGAATACAATTTTAGGCAATTAAGCACTGGCTTCACTTTATGAATATGGAAACTACATCCATTGTTATCTAAAATGGTGGTGTGGCTGTAATTAAAGAGATTTTTTTTTCCTCAGCACAAAACATCTGGACCTCCTTATAGTTGGCTCAACATGCATTATATGTTCAAAATACTATGTTAAATGTTAATAAATGTATAATGTGCTTTGAATGTGATATCTTGTATCATCTTTGAACTACAATATATCACACAATGAAAACTACAGCAAAGTGCAGAAAGAAATCTTATCTTACTTTATTTTTACATAGAACAAAGTAAGAAATGATTTTTTTACATGTACAATAAACCATTAACTTGTTTACAGTGTACTCTAAATCTACCACACTCAGTGGTATAAGAGCCAAACCAATCAGTGTCTCAACTCGAAATATTGTAGTGACAAAAGCAGTTTTTATTTGGTTTATTTTTTATGAGAGACTAAATCTTTTTGCGAGAAAGCCTATGCTACGCAGTTACAGCAGAATCAACACCTTTGGGTGAAATTTGAAGTATTATAATTGCTAAAGTGTACTTTGCATTGAATTTTATCTGGTGCATGTCTGTTTTTGATTTGTAAAGATGGTTCAGAGAGTGAAAATAATGAAAAGGATAAATTAACATCATCCACTGGTCACACAGTGTGACAGAGATTTCTTTAAAAACTGATGATTTGTGCTGATGATTCCCATCCAGCCATATCTGTATGCCTGAGCTTTGCTTTTCTTGTTGCCTAGTGACCAGGGAGCTCATTAGCGATCTTGTTTATTTTCTTTGGCACAGGAGGTGAATAAAATACCAAGAACTTGTTCAATAATATATAATCAAATACAAGAGGCTTTCAACACTGTATCTAGTCTTATTATGGCACTTCTAAGGTATCATAGCTCCACACTGATCTTCAAGGGGAGAGTTTTTGATGATATTTACTGTCACAAAGTACTAAACTATGTAAATAAATGTATTATTTTTTTAATCAATTCATCATATGGAATGGTGACAGTATTATGAAAATGGCATGGTTAGGTATAGTCATTAGTCA